>CAEMYA010000002.1:2169372-2188628 GCA_903131615.1 Diplodus sargus | reverse complement strand
GTTCACCAGAGAGACAGCGTTGGCCCTGCTGTCAACCACAGTGTCCTGGTCTGCCTGATGTTTGACGATGGCATGACCTCTACCCACGCAGATCACTGCCGCCAAGATCCAGATACACAGGGCTGCTCGCATCATCGTCATGAGCTACGACAAAAGGTTAAAAGTGAATTATTCTTCTGGGTTGCAAAATGTTTGCCATTACCAATATGGCTTTTGCTTGCAGTTACAGTAAATATGTCATTTTAAAAGGCTCTGAAAGGCTTCTTACTATGAGTGACATTGGATCAGTTTTGGTTATTTTACAGACAGAAGTCAGAATTTATTTTTCTACCTGATCTTATCAGTTTGATTCTTCTTATGGGGGTGTTTAAATTTAGGTTTATTGTTTCTTTAATGTATTTATTTATAACACCTTGCACAGCTCCATTTAAATGTACCCAATGCTTTTGATTAGTGCTATATAAATTATATTTGAAGTGGGCAGTTCTGGTTTAGTGAAGCTGATGCCGCACATCCCTTTACCTGTCAGGTTTTCAAAACTTAAACAATAATCTGATATAAGATGGTTGGCTGTTGAGTCACTGCCAATGAAATCTGATCAAAAGCACACCTACGTAGTCAAAGAAAAAGGAAGGGGGGCCATTATCTACTCATCAGTGGAAAGTCAGGGGGAGTTTCATAGTCCACAAAAACATTCGGGAGCTTCTCTGCAAAACAGCTTTGCAGCATTCTCTAACAACTGAAGTAGCTGGGGCCTTGTTTCAAAATGTAAAAAAAAAAAAAACTAAAACAATTGAAACCCTTGATGCACACTCGAGCTTGTGCACCCACCTCATATTCAGTGTGTGCCAACGCTTTTAGAACAAGTCCCCAATAAATGTTTTGTGGACAACAAACCTCACCCAAATGCACAGGGGTGGGTAGATAATGACTTATTTTCATATTTGGGAGAGCCTTTAAACTCAATACATTTTCTTTATTTTTTATTTTTGAGTTGTTAATATTTAATGCATAATTAAAATTAATTTTAAATTTCCTGAAATTACAACACACCCATGCAACTTGTAAAAGGATTAAAAAAGCAAATTTTAAACGACCACTCACCTTCTTCTGGTTCACTGTACGTCCAGCGAAGTACTGACAGGACAGGGGAGATTTACTGTTTTATAAATCAGATCACAGCAACTGAACTTTGGCTTTGTTTATTCTCTGTATCAGCCTCTTATTTGCTCTGCCCCTGCATTTGTTCTGTGTAATGTTTACTATCTAACCGTGGCATCGAACTGAGACTGCACAGGACGAATGTAAAAATTCAAGTGAATACTGTTTGCTTCACCAACGAGTTCAAAAACATACTCGTGATATTTATTGTCACCAGCCAGTTGTATGTATTCTATAGTAATACACAGTAGAAACCCATTTAATATTTCTGTATATGTGTTTTTACAGTAACAGAAATAACTTTAACATGTACAAATTGACAGAATATACAGGGCATATTATTACAATCAAGTTTATGGTAATATCATAATGCAATAAAGGATAAGTTCCTATCTACTTTGTATAACACTGTAGAACAGATGGTTTTCAAAGTCTGACTCGCCTAAAAAAAAAAGCTTACATAAGTGTGCCCCCTCACCCTCTTAGTTAGCAGCAATTCCTGGACAGGATCATGATCTGATCATAGACTAACAATTGAGCCAAGATAGGCCAAATATGCTTCAAAAAAATACAATCCTTTCTTAAAGCATTTGTTAGCGTCCGACTCTGGGGAAAAGAGTAAAATTCCCCAAAACTACTGAATCTTTGAACTCTGTCTTTAACCAAGTCACACATACTCGGCTATTCTATGATCTTCTTATCTGTCACACAGCGGATGTAATCAGGGCTCCCACAGGTCCTCGGAATCCCTTCTGAGTCTTTAAAAATGCTTGAGTTTATATATTTTGTGATTGAATAGAAATTGAGGTTCTTTCAATATTTCCAGCGGTTTTCTGGCACAACTGTCACGCAGCAGCCCAACAGAGAAGAATTCACACAAACCTCTGACTCTCCTTAGTTTTTGTCTTTGAGCTTCTGTACAACCAGCTAGTTATTATTAAAAACATTCCCAGTGTTGTAATAGTAATCGAGCTTGATCTGTATCTTAAGCCATGCCGTGCTGGGTCTGTGAATTCGAGGGATTTGGACCTTTAAAGTCCTTGAAAAGTTCATTAACTACTCACCCCCCTATGCTGATGGAAAGTCGCTGCAAGTGATGTTAGTCCACTAAACATTTTGGGAGCCTCACAACAAAACCACCTGACAGTATTCCCGTATCAATGTGACAGTCCAATTGTTTGCGCTGGTTTTCCCTCATGGCTTGATGCAGGGGATTCAGATCACCTGTGCCCAGGTGGGGAGACTGACTCCTGACTGAGGAGTGGAAGCAGCTTGGGACATTTTCCTCCCAGCCAATCAGGGTGTGATGACACCCTTTTTTGTGGAGGCTTAAAAGTGGTGGGGAATGGTACAAAGGCAGCTTTTACCCCTCATTGTGAATCTCAGTCCCCTTTGATTGTCAGCCAGAAACTCTGGTCTGTTTAGACCCTTTTTGTTTGCCCACAACTTTATGTGAGGAAATGTACTGCCAGCACCACCTCAACAATCTGAATATAAAATGGCTTCATACAGCTTTGTCTGGCCCAATCCAAGTCCTCTGGTATGCCTGAGAACCCAAACTGATTTGACACAACATTTCTTTACACCCTTGATGAGTGTTCAAGTGTAAATAATGTCTTTTCTAAACAATTTTGGATCTTGGAGCTCCAGGAGATTTGGTTTACATGTTTTTTGCTTTAATAACATTATAAATTAAGTCCCCATCTTCTTCAGTTGTTCAGGGGAACGATGCGATGCCGTTTTGCTCCAAAGTTTTGTGGAATGAAACTTCATCCGACATTTCATCAGCATTGGGGTGACTGGATAATGATCGAATTTTTCATTTTAGGGTCATCTTATGTCTCGAAACAGTCTCTAATATTATAAAACCTTCCCAAAGCTGTTTGGATCCACCTGGCGAGGCCCACATCCCTGTTTGAAAACCTCTGTTGTGCAGTGCTTGAGCTATCTTTGTCACACTTTTCCATTTGTTCTGGACCCATGAAACCTGACCGGTGATGCTATTAAACAGGGTTCAGTGTGTTCCAAAGAGCTGGCCGTCTAGTTTGATGAGCTGTCGGAGGAAACCTCGATTGGGGATGACGCCTCTGTTATCTTTCACGGCACAAATGGCCTCCACGAGGGTCAGGTTCTGCTTCAGCATCAGGTAAGCCAGGACCAGGGTGGCAGAGCGGCTCACTCCTACATGACAGTGCACCAACACTTTGCCTGAGAATCAGAATAACATGATTTATTTCTAAGCAGCCACCTAATTTAATGATTAGATAAAGTTTTCTTCCCCTTCTCTCACCTCCTCTGAGGAGAGCACTGTGGATAAAGTCGGCTGCTGCCTGGAAGTTGACGCTCATGTCAAACGTACAGGAGTCATGAGCCTCTATGCCCATGTAGGTGATCCTCATGCCCGCATAGATGTCTGGCTGCCCTCTGCGTTTACTGTGCGCTGCATTCAGGACGTGAGTGACTCCGTGCACGGATAGATCAGCCCCGTTCTCTGCACTTTCTCTGAAAAACACAGCGAGCCTGCGTGTGTTTCCTGTTGAACCGTTTGCATGCAGCTTATTTCGCAGTGATGGATTGATATTTAGAAAAGTAATCTCAGACATGCGAGTAAGAATATGTCAGGAAACATGAGACTTGCTTTCATGCCCTCCCTAAGTGGAAACTCTCACATAGCTCAGCTGTAGTTTACGCAATGTGGAACGCAACTCGTCCGGTCTCAAGTTACTCTTTCAGCATATAAATCTGATTAATGCTCAGTTCCTCTTTCGCATACGTGGACTAAATCGAAGTCTAGACTTGGGTAATATTTGCGTAAAGGCTACATTCACTCTCTGAGTCACAATTTTTGGAAAGAAGCATGCACAAGACGTGGTTGCAAGGTTTTGCTACCTTGTGTTTTTTTCTCAAAAGAGAGAAGTAAGATACTTACATGTCACCGATGTAAAGCCTTGGCCACACTTCGTCTGCATGGCTAATGATGGCTTTGCCAGTGAACAAGAGTCTTTCCAACTCGAACACTGCCAAACCAGGTGAGCTCAGGTCAATTTCCACTTTGCGAGGAGGAGGTTTATCGTTCCAGGACGCAGGAAGTTTGGCTGTGTAGGACATTGCTTATTCTGTTTGGGGTTGAGGCAAATGTCAAGAGGTGACACAGCAATTTTCTTAACTTATAAGGCAAGCTCTTTTCCACTAAAAAGTTTTTTAAATTTTTTTTAAAAATAATTTAAAAAAAGGAAGAAGAAGAAAAAAGTAGCTGCAGTTTATTGCAATTTAGTTAAATAAAAATTAAAAAAAGTTCTGAAAAATTTCTACCGAGTAGTCTGGAACCGCTGTGTTAAGCTGCGTAACATGAATGACCGTCTCAGGCTTCCTCACCTCAGATTTACTCACTGCAGGGAGACCTACAGTAAGTGCTGTCAGGCCATTTGACCCTCAAATTAAATCTAACCCATGTGCCTCCAGCCTTCAGAGGCCCGTGTTATGCTTTTGCATCAAAATAGCTCTCTATTTAAAGGTCTGAATGCTGCCCAGCAGATGTAGGGTTCGTGAGGCCGTGCAGCAGTTTCCACTTGTAAGACACAAAACAGGAATTTTATCTCATTCTTAAATTTTAAAACAGGTGCATGTTTTTGTTTTTTTATAGAATTGAATTATTTATAGTCTTTATCCATATTGAGTTTATATTCTATGTGCTCTCTTAACTGTTTGCAACACAAAATTGTGAGAGAAAAGAAAACAATGCAGTTGATCACAGATTTAAAAAATATACTGACATTTAATTATTTCTCTTCTATTTTTTCACTTGTAATAATTTCAATATTTATCAGGCAAAGATTCCCATCTTGTGTTGGAAACATGCATTACATCTGAGACTGTACAGTTGTGCTCCATTTGAACAGAAACTTACCGGCACAGGAAAAATGAACACAATGTGACAGATGACGGTTTCTTTTTTTCATGCAAAGCTTGTGATCTTATTTTTATTTATTTTTTTCCTATTCATATAAAACCATCCCCTGATATATGGCACTCTTTTTTTTTCTAAATCAACACATCAAGAATGATTGAAAAAAAAAAAAAAAAAGACTTGCTCTATACAAGAAAATGGATCTGGGTGCAAATCTGGATTTGAACAAGCATGTTAGTGCTTAAGGAAACAGAAAGGTCCAAAGTAAACAAGTGATCTGAGGGCTGCAACCATCACTCTCTTTCAGCACAAAACATTGACTGAAAGTGTTAAAAGGGACAGTTCACCCCCAAATCAAAACTGCTCGTTTCCTCTTGCCTGAAGGGCCATTTATCTAAATTGTTTCACTGTGAGCTGACACATTTTGGAGATATCGGCTGAAGGGATGTCTGCTTGTTTCAAAATAAAAGGAACTACTTGCCACTCAGCTTGCTGTGCGCAAAGAGAGAAAAAGAAACGCACATTTGAAAAACTCAACTGCAGCGTCTCTTGCGAGAAATCATGACCTGGTTACTCGAGATAATCCGCAGACCTTGTTGTGAGCTGTTTCACGTCGGAACTATTTTCCTTCCGCATCACAGAGCAGAAGAAAGCACGCCATCTACTCACAGACTCAGGCCTCAGGGGGACACTGTAGAGCTATTCTGAGTGTTGCCATGACCACAGTAGTAAACAAACGTGGCGTGTGTGGAGGAACGCGGGGGAGGAAAGAGCGAAGAGAAGAGGTGACAGAGTGTCAATGCATTTTGACATGCACAGCTAGAGTTTGGAAACCGGTAACCTGCGGTTGTCTGGAGCCCAAATGAACCCAAACAGAAGGGTTCAGCTTTTGTGTTTCAAGCGTCAGCGCCCCGAGGCTGCAGTGCTCAGACTGAGCTCGCGCTTGTGTTACAATTTTCACCTGACACTCGAAACGCAGTGACGCGTGAAGCCAATCTTGTGCAGCTTGAAACGTCTGCGCCACGTCTGCGAACTTGCGTCGACCATGTTTCTGCCCTTACATCCCACCCTGTCTTTGCTCATGAGCAGGTGCATGTTTCCGTCTGTGCAATGATACGTTAGGCGGGTGTAGTTCAGCAGAAAGAAAACTGCTCTGACATGAAACTGCACACAACAAGGTCTTGGTATTATCTTGAGGAACCGGGTCATGATTTCTGGAACGAGAAATTGCTGTTGAGTCAAACGTTATTCATTAGGCACTTTGGGCACAACAAACCAAGTGCCATCTACTTTGATTATATTCAAGAGAAAGCAGAGATCTCCAAAACTCGGCAACACACGCACACAGACACACACAATCTAGATGGATAAATAGCACTACAAGTGAGCTGTAAAGTTTTTGGATTTTGTGGTGAACTGTTCCTTTAAAAACACAAGCTCCCCTATATCTTTTACAGCAACTCATTGAACACTTAATTCAGAGAATACAATTCATTTCCTTAGTCCTATACATATTCTAAGTGTTCAAAAAAAGGGATAGAAAGAAAAGTTTAATATCTTTTCAAGTAATTCTTAAACTTGTTCCTATGTAACTGTAGTAACAGTAGTTCCTAGAGTGAAATACATGGCATTCATATGTAGGTCTGATTCTAGGTCCGCAATTAGGAAGCAATTGATCCAAAAGATGGAATAATGGGGACAGCAATCTTTAGGGGTTTTT
Organism: Diplodus sargus; assembly: GCA_903131615.1. Classification (NCBI taxonomy): domain Eukaryota; kingdom Metazoa; phylum Chordata; class Actinopteri; order Spariformes; family Sparidae; genus Diplodus; species Diplodus sargus. The sequence continues at coordinate 2,181,840 of CAEMYA010000002.1, read as the reverse complement.
TCACTAATCTGCTACGTTCTAGGTCCAATTCTGAGCTCGGAGATGTTGTGACTGTATCAAGTGCATGCAGGGCAGGGAGCACAACTTGAGTAGGGAAAGCATTGCACCTATTCCTGCAGACACATGAGATGTAAGTGGCTATGGGCAACTAACTGCATCGGGGGGCTACATCCTGATCATGCAAATGGACTGCGAAATGTATTAGGAGACGGCTAACGAACTGCACGTGTTGTAAGACGAAGGGTCGGACTAAAACCGACCCGCGCTCCTGAGGGACAGCGTGATGAGAATCGGAATCACAGGTTGGAGAGGGAGACGTAATGTGGCACTAAACAAATTCATCTTCCAGTGACTCTGCCCTGCATTATGCTGGCAAAGGCATGACGTAAAAGATGAGCTAACTGACAGTGTCAGTTTGTGGAGTCAGCACACTCATTCACTCACTGAGGCTGAGAGTCACTTATGATATGCACAACCATCAGTCTGCACATCTAATCCCACCATATCTCTTATACCAGCATAATTACGCTTTAGAGGTGGACTCCATGTACCAGTCAGTTGCTCTATCTTGTTCTTGAGTCCATGCCACTTATTGTAGGCATTTTATAAATCATAGTGTTGGAATGAAACCTTTGATAACACAGCTCAGAGGAACAAGAATAGACCCTCACTGTGTCCACGGAAGATCTGGAAGAAGAAAACAGCAAGACTTAGTGATCCACAAACCAATAAACAAGTCCAGTTCAGAAGGCTTTCTTCTCCAGCTGGTCCAGAATGGCCTGGATCCTCTGTACGGCCTCCTTTCGGGCTTGCCGGATGGTCTCCAGTCCCTGAGTCTCCACAGAGTCCAGCACCAGCAGCTCTTTGGTCAGCAGTTCCTCCAGACATCGATAATTCTTGTCGGACTTTTTGCCAACAAACTCGTCGACATCTTCCTGAAGCAGCAGCACCCTGGCCATGACCTCTTGGACCCTGGCTAAGCCGGGGTTCTGGCTCAGGGGCTGAGACTGAGCCGGAGCTTGGGCCGGAGCTGGGGCCGGGGCCGAGGGCGGGGGCTCACCTTGTGAAGGATCACCTCTTCCGGTTCTGTTGTACATTTGGGGAGGTGAACTTATCTCAGCAGGCTTTCCATTAGGGGGGTTCGGGGATGGGGCTGGTCTGGGTTTAGGTCCCATGGGTGGGGGACGTTGCTGCTGTTGGTCCTATAGTAACACAAAACAAAAAGGCAGTGAAATATTGTGTTTAAGATGTTTATTGTCCCAACCATTTATGATATAAAACCACATTTTTACAACCATATTTTACTTGTTGTAAATGAGCTGCAAATGCTTCAAACACATGCAGAAAGTGGGCAAAACAACTCCAAACTATATCAGTAATGTGGCACTCAGCTTCTAAAGGCTGACGTTAGACAGAACCTGAACATCATATTAAGGACATTATGGCAGTAGATATGAGTAAAATACAGACTTTGCTTATCCCGTGTGAATGCGCCATGCAAAACACAAATATGGGGTGGCGATTTCTAAATCACATGAGGTCCCGTGGTAATACTAGTCCTGTGAGAATAGGGCTCACGCTGTACTGAACCTCAGTACTTTGGTGTCTGACATCTAAACCCTATTTGTATGGGACTAGTATTACCAAGGGACCTCATGTGATTAAAAATTACCTCGCCTTGTTTATGTTTGTGTGGCACACACCCTAGCCCGCGCACACAGCCCAACACACACACACACACACACACTCACACACACTCACACACACTCTAAGGAAAGCTTGCATTTTACTGAAAATAATGTTAATGTCTTTTTTTTTTGTACAGCTGATAATATTACTGCCAAAATCAGACGTTGTACAACCTGACTAGACATGTGCCCAAATATTTCTTGATAATTAAATTCAGATCAAACCAAGTGTGACTGTACCTTAACTAGACTTATCGATGCCATTTTCTTAATTTTAAAGCATATGATTTCCTGAGAACGTCTTTAATTATGTCTTATATCAGCATCACTTTGCATTTGCCTCACTTGACATGTGATTAATTAGAAATCTTTTTTAAAATTAAAGCCGCATCTAAACTGCTGCAGACTCGTACCTTGGGTTGGTAAGGCGGTGGAGCGCCAGTCCCGGTCCCTGGCCACGCTGGAGGGTGAGCAGGACGGACGTAGTGGTTTTGTGGCGGCTGCTGACCTGGCTGCCATTGCTGCTGTGGAGTCGCATACGCACCAGAGTGAGCCCACGCTTCAGCCTGGGGATTCGGGTGGAGAGCCTGACCTGTGGGGTACGGTGGGGTTGGAGGCATCGCATGACCACTTTCGCTATAGTGAGGGTACGGTCCAGCAGGGTATCCAGGACCCTGAGAGCAGAGGCAGGACAGATATATGTGGTATAGTCAATGATGTTTACTTTCTCTTGGGTGAGAGAGTAATTTTGTTTTGGAAAAAAAAAAGCTACTCATTTTTAAATTCCAGGACAATTAACAGTGATGCTACATCATTGTGAACTCACTCCTTGACAGTGTGGACCAGGATAGTGATGATGTTGATGCTGGTGTTGAGAGTGCGGCTGCCCGGACGGCCCGCTGCCCTGCTCAGCTGGGCAGCCCTGGTTAGGATACGGACCTGGAGACGGTCTCTGAGGGTCAGCACAGTAGAACGGGTTGGATGGGTGGAAACCACTTGTTGAGTATTGACTCTGCGCTGGGCTGTAGACACCGTGGCCATTCGGATAACCTGCAGGCATTACCTACGCACAAAGCACGAGAGAGAGAGAGAGGGTTAACGGTTTGGGTGTAAATATCCACATCACTGTGATGTAACTGTTTAGACAAAGCAGCCGACTGAGAAAATGAGAGTGGAAGGTGAAAGCACTTAAGGGACTTAGCACAATGAGTAGATTTACTCCTAATGTACACCTTTGGACTTAGAGGGCCAGGTTGTGTTGCGTCATGAGCTGTACCTGTGGATTGTACTGCGGCTGAACATCTGATCCAGATGGATAGGTATTTGCATAGTGTCCTGTGGAATGAGACTGGGGATACCAGTAGTGTGAAGGGTAGCCTGGATACTGAGGAGCATCCTGTGAAACACACAACATCACACAGGGGAGTTATTTAAAGAGGACATATCTGCCCTGAAGCACCGACAGTGGATTTATTTACAATCTGAGCGGACCTTTGTACAAGCCAGCACAGCCGACTATAAACCACATGTTTCACACGTCGCCGCCTTTCCAAGAAAAATGCAGCGACAAAGTAAACAAAGGCACTGACCCACGTAGTGCTCGCTGAACCAGTTTCGATCAAAACAGATAAATGCTACAATGCTAACCGGAAACAGGCCAAGTTGAATATTTGGGGAAATACACTTTATTGTTGAAATGTGCATTTTATTCTGGCGCTATTAGCAGTGCTGTTACATCAAGATAAAGGTCACAAACTCGTGCAACAGCTGAACAAGCAGTGTAGCAGCAACTATTACATAATAGCGGCTAGCTCCGTCGAGCTAGCGTGAGAGAGCTCTAACGTTACGCAAGCTAGCTGGATAAAAATACTTCTCTAAGCAAACTCTGCTCGTTTTCAGATGTTAAACACACTCAAAGGCGGCGGGCAAGCCCGGGAGATATGTCCAAGCTGTATCCGGCTACTTACCATGTTGTTTTTCCAATTCTCGATATTATTTTCCGAGTTGCAAGTCGAGGGCCAGCCAGATTTTAGATTGGACTGCATTTGATGATGGTGCATCAGCTAAGCGCTTTCCCGGGCAGCCGTCCTGTCATCTGCCATTATAAAGAAACAAACCTTTAACAAGCCTAACGCTACGTGTATGAGTGGTCAGTTGGTCCAAACTGTTTACAACAGTGTTGCCGTTTTTCCACAGAAGTGGAGATCGCTTGATCGGAATCAGGAAATCATTGAATGACACCGAGCCCGGAGAATCCTGCCCTGTCTCTTTAACGAGGAGCTGGCGTAAAACTACAGACATCTCACTCTGTTGCTTATTTCTGGTACCACGAACGTCTTTACGGGTCGCTAGGATCTGCTGTAATTATGCTCATACCGCATTCAGCTGGGAAACTGTGCGGTCTACTACCAGGTTGCAATTTGATGAAAAATATAACGGTATTTAGATAACGGTACGACTACACTAGCAAAAAGGTCTCGAGTTGTTCGGAAACTGTCACTGTCGTTAGTACACTAACGATCTTCGGCGCGCATGTGCGTCAGTAGCCAATTGAAAACACGTCATACAGCTGAATCAACATCTTATTTTTATTTTCAACGGTAACAATTATTTTATTATTAAAAAACTAACCGTATTTTCATATTAACTTTATCTATTAATGCATCCTTCAAGTATCGGTCCTAAAAAAAATAAAGACTTTTTTTTTTTTTTTTAGATTGCGGCGCCCAGAGGGTTAACAGGAAGTTTATCCCAGGCATGTATAAAGACACTTCCTGTGCTCTTCTCAAAAGCAACATATTTTGAAACATTCATGGCTTGACGTTACATTAAGATAATAAACATACATTTAAACAGCAGCCCAAGATGAACTACGTACCAGGGACGGCAAGCCTCATTGACGACATCGACAGTAAGTCGGAGAGGAGGGTCCGCTCCCTCGAACATTCAGACGGCTTGGTGGAAAATCGTTTCAAGATGTGGCATCGTGTGTGTGACACAAACTGGATCACTTGTAACCTGTAATGCTGTGATCTAACATGTTTGTGTCCTGCAGAGAAACATCTGGTGCTGCTCCGAGATGGCAGAACACTGATCGGTTACCTCAGAAGCATTGATCAGTTCGGTAAAACTCGTTTAATTATCTCCAACTTATTCACACAAATACAGGTGCGAAGCACAAGACGAAAAACGTCATCTAGCTCCACGAAGGCTCAGTCATAACGTTTACATCATTCGCACCATGTTTCCCGATCAGTCTTATTCCATATGACATTGCATTCCTCTTGTCCCTCCCAGCCAATTTAGTTTTCCACCAGACAGTTGAGCGCATCCACGTGGGGAAGAAATTCGGAGACATCCCCAGAGGAATATTCATTGTGAGGGGGGAGAATGTGGTGCTGCTCGGAGAGATAGTAAGTAGGACCATCCTTCTTTTATTTGTGTGTGTGTGTGTGTGTGTGTGTGTGTGTGTGTGTGTGTGTGTGTGTGTGTGTGTGTGTGTTGAGATGACATAAGTTAACCAACATGGTTCAACAAACAGCAGATGATTTGATATTTATCACTACTGTTTAATCTCAGTTGAAATGATGTCACTGGCACATTCATGATTGCCTAATCTTCCACGTGTTATGGCAGCATGTATGCTGGGCTGTGAGAGTTATATGCGGCCTCCTACATGACTGGTGAAGTCTAGTAGGAATTTAAGAATCACACACAGGTTATAAACTTAGAAAATATCTCAATAGTCCATCTGCCGTCTTGATGTACTGTGAGATGTTGAAGGTTGCAATGGAAAGGAAACGGTCTCAGAAAATACCACAGTGTTATGGTATACAGCATTACACAAAAAATATTAGTGGTGGTGGTAGTAGTAGAAGTTTTTTTATAATTTCAAAAGCTATTATGTCCTATATTTTAACACAGCACACTGTAGTTCAGTGGTTCCCAAATGTCCAGGTCTGGTGTGCATATACAACAAAACAAGTGATGTGTGAGTTTTTAATTTATCATATTGGTCCTTTTGTACACATTCAAGAAGAGAAGACACATTATAGAATGAGAAGATAACACATCATCAAGGCTATTTGGCACAGATATGTATACAGGTGTGCCTCGAGATTTTAGCTTGGACACACAAAGTTAGTAGCTAAGTAAACGTTCATGTTATGATAACTGTCATACAGTACCCCTAGAAATTGTGTGAAAGAGACAACGTGTGTTGAAGGTGTTGACTGTCAGGTGTGCAAGATGCAGCTCCAGTTCAGCCACTTTAAACAGGCTCTTTATCACGACATTAAAGAAGAGCGGGGACCTGAAACCTCCATCATCCCGTTTCTCTAATGCTGTGGGTTTCAACTTGGGGGTCGCAAGTTAATTTCCAAGGATTGCTAGATGCATATTTAAGACTGGGGAATAGAATTTGCATCACATGTGCCATGTAATTGTTTTCATCTGTGTTTGGTTGGTCGGTTTGTCAGAAGGATTACACAAAAACAACTGAACAGACTTTCACAAAACTTGGATGGAGGGTCGGTCTCATAACCGGATAAAGAAACAGATATAGGAATCTAGTGTATGACACACAAAACAAGGACTTTCTTTTTCTTTGTTCATAGCACTTTCAGGATGCTGGGGGGGGGGGGGTTGTGACAACCAACCTGATTTTCCTGGGGGGTAATGACTCAAAAAGGTTGATAACCACTGCTCTAATGATTTTGAATTTGTTCAGGCACATTACAGTGACAGTATACGACCCTCTAGGCCTGCAAACGTGACTCACGCACCCAGACTCCATATGTCACTCTATAAATGTGCATTATGCATCCAGTCGGATATCTGCATTTTTGACAGCAGTGCAGACTCTACTGCTGCAGAGGATATTATGTCTGACAAGTGTAACATCTAATTTAGTTGTCAAAGAATCGATGCATAGAACTTCATGGCACATGATGATGTGCTATATTTTCATCTATAAGACCAACAAAACACATGAATGCGCTGTTGTCGAGCTCAGAGTCCGAGTCATGTTGACACATTTTGTGGCAGGAGAGGTTTGCAGCTGCTTGATCATTGGACTGAGCTGCCATTTCAATTTCATCTCATCAGGAATTAATTTCTAATTTGTTGTTGATTTCTGTTTTCAATAGTTGACTTGGGAGGATATTCATTGTGCATGTAGGCTAAGTTTGTGGCTACTTAGGACTGGTTTATTTTCAGACACCTTACAGTGAGATATTGGCTGATCACATTAAGTCACCAGTGGCCAAATAGCTAAATATCAACAGGAAAATGAGTGCGTACTGTATGAGGAAAAAATACTCTTGTGTGGGTGATCAGTCTGCATTTTAAACAGGACAGAAACTTGAGTCGCTGCTAATGTCATTAGTGTGAAATGGAGAAAACTCAATACAGCTGATCAACAGGTCTCATCTTGTAAGAGGGTAGATGAAGAGTCTGGGTCTTGGATTGTTGTTTGGACAAAAGAAGCAATTTGACTCAATCATTTAACTGTGTATAAATATACATACGTTGTGCAGTTTGTTACAAGCGAGTGACTGATGAAATGTCGCCCCTGTCTCTGCAGGATGTGGATAAGCCCTGCGACACACTCCTGCAGCAGGTCTCCATTGAAGAGATCCTGGAGGAACAGCGGTTGCAGCAGCAAGCCAAACAGGAGACGGAGAAAGTCAAAATGCAGGTCCTGAAGGACCGAGGCCTGTCCATCCCCAAAGCTGATAACTTAGACGAATACTAACGCCGTCACCTTGATTCCATGAGCCTCTTTCTCTGTATGAGTCGGACTGAGAGGTTTTTACGTTGCGTTTGAGAGAGCATGAGAGTGTGTTTTTTGTTTTTATGGGTACAAGGCCGCGTCATGCTGGGTTTGTATACTGTAGTGTACTGTATGAATTTAATTTGGAGAAAAAAATATGTGTTAGCTTCTCTCAGTTTTGCAGACATGACAGCGAAATGAAAAATGTGTTTGTCCCCAAGGATCACTGTTGGTTATTCAGCAATTATTTGACAGCAGCACTTTCTATTTTGTCTTTTTATTTGGAGATCAGTGGGCCTGCTACGATAAAATCTACTTGCTATGCTCCATTAAAGAGTTTAGTTTTTCATTATGAAGGGCGTGTCTGTGTGATCACACTATCTGACCATTCTGTTTTACCTCCTCTGCTGTATTTAATGTATTACTAAAGCATGAAGGGTTTACATATTTGCAGGGCTCCAGACTAAGCTTTTACACTGGTTGCACTGGTCAACTTTTCCCAGGCAAAGAAAGTTACAGTGAGTAGCATGTAGGCCAGTTAAAAAAAGGCAGGAGGAAATTTTTCTTGATACAGTTTTTTGACATTATATTTTATGGTTTTGATGGTACACTAGCACGTTTATTTCCACAGGGGCCTGCAAAACTAACCAAAGGAGTTCCTTGTAGAAGTCCAGGTGCTTGACAAACTCTAATAAATAAATCAACATCAAATATATTTTGAGTCTTACAGATCTGCATAAAATATGGGCTAGCATTTGTTTCTATGGGCTATAGTCGGGTGCAAACAATTAAAATGGTAAGTTACATTTGAAAGATATTTGGGTGCACCCTGGAGCCTTGATTTGACTACATTTAGGCCACCCCATTACCAGAATAAATGGTGCCAAAGTACTTTTCTGCAAAGCCACAGATAAGTGAAAACTTTATTTATGTGTCACTTTTACTCTTTGGTAGGTACAATTTCCATGTTTTCTGTTGTGTCAATGCTTTGCTTATGCTCTGGTTAGATTTTGGCACAACACCCACTCTGTTATGTTTAGAAAAACACCACGTACAAATGATGCCCCTTTTATGTTTTTGTCCACTTCCTCTCAAACCAGGACAGTATTAAGTTGCACTTGAAAGATATTTGGGACCAAAACATTCCCAGCCTAGAGACCTGATCTGAGTAGATTTGGGCAACCCAGTTGCCAGAATAAATGTTGCCAAAGTACATTTCTGCAAAACAAGGTTTCATTTTCAAGTTTCCAACTTTTCAAAATGCAATGCTTATGCCTGGGTTAAATTTAGGCACAAAACCCACTTGGTTAGGGTTAGGAAAACATTATTTCTTGGATTCAAATGTGTTATGTTCGCCTAAAACAAGGAATAAATTGCCCCAAAGTCACCTTTTTAAAAATATCCAGTGGTATCATGATATCAACGGTTGAAATGCTGCAGTCTCTTGTCTAAACATCCAGTGGATTCACACTTACAGTTCTGAAACATAGACTCAAACCGTGGTCACTTGTTGCCTCTATGTTAATATGGCACAAGTAGGCCTTATATGTCTGTGGTTACTGGTTACTGGGCAGATTTAAGAACATAACAACCAGTGGCCCTCTGGCCTTGTGATGCTGCAATGTGACATCAAACGTGACACTCGTGCATTTGATATGAAATCTAATAGGAGGGATGATAATTGATCTGGATAATTGAGTTCAGGCTGGCGGCATATCAGTGCCTCAGACTACCTCATGTCCTGTTCATAAAGATCAGAGCGCGTCCGGAGAAATCGATCCTATCTGCCCTCATCAGTCAGTAACAAGCCTGTTAATCGTTCGGACGGAGACAGTGAGTTAATATTAAACAGCCGCCCTGCAGGAACCCTGTGACCGCCTCTGTGCGGCCTGACGGACGGTCTGAACTCCTCCATCAGCTACCATGGCACCACGTGAAGCCCGCCGAGGTTTAATGTATGGTGAGTGTTTTACTGTGAGCCCTGTACAGCTAGGAAAAAAACATTTTCAGAAAAAACGTCAAGGTATACGCAGTTACAAGAGTGTGACTTCCGGGCAAACTTCAAATCAAAACGTAGGTACTTTTACTAAAGAAGTTGTGAAAGGGGACTCTATGGATGAGGAGGGCAGAAGGATTGTAGTGAAAGGGGAAGTTATCATTTTCATTGAGTAATAGATTACATTATGTGACTAGAAGTGATACAAAAGTAACAGCAATGCTACAATGTACAAATACTCTGCTAGCATAGAAGTAGCCGTTGTTACATGAAGGTGTGATGTGTAAGAGCCGGTCACCTGTTATTACTCAGGAAATGGTAGTGAGAGTGACTGGTTAGCTGTCGCCAAATGTTAGCTAGTTAGCTAAGTTGGCCGTGCAGTTAGCAGCCCTGACCAGGAGCTCAAAGTGCTGAGGGAGTGTTGGCATGTACACCGCTAGCTCAGGAGCTTTGTACCACAGCGGGCTTGGTCTAGCTGGTTGGGATGCTAAAGATGCATTGCACAACACATGTAAATATCATTTCCTCTCCATGACTTGATAGTTTAAGTGAAGTTTTTAAAGTTTTCAACCAAAATTCTCACATATTGCACAGTTCAGTAAAAATACAAAAGCATAACCATCAGAATGTGCCCAATGTAGGAAGTACATGCACTCATTATACAGAAGGCGTTTTAGAACAATGTAAATATTATTAATGGTTATAATTATTGATGCATTAATGTGTTTGTCCCTTGATGTCGAAACTGGTTATGGTCTTTGACTACTCAAGTTTATCCAGTCTATTGTGATTTTCCCTTTTAGAGATAACTTATTCTTAATCTACTCGTAATCTCATTTTGCCCTTTGTATACAGGCTAACTAGTAACTAAAGTTGTCAAATACATCTAATGGAGTAATAAGTGCACTGGTCTATTTGCCCCTGAATTGTAGTGAAGAGTGGCAGGAAATGGAGATATTGTGTTTTTTCTACTGTCAGGTATGAAAAGAAAGGGCCAATAAGGACAATCCAAAGATGGATTGCTGCCCAATGCAATGTATCCATAATCTTAATAATATGAGGCCAATTTCATGATGTACTGTAGGCTAGTTCATCATTCTACCACCAGATGGCGACTTCACCTTTCCCCCCCCATCCCATAGTCATTACAGTTAGTTGCTGATTTAACCCTTTGTTTGTGTCATAACAGCAGAGACAAAGGAACATTTTAAGTCACAGGATGAAGAGAACGACTATTTACATCAACAGTCTCAGACATGACACCAGTGAACTCCCTCACAGGTGTTATCAATGATCCTGGCTGATTAGACCCCTTCTCTGATTGGACTTGAGTGAATGCTGGCTGACGTCACTGGCTGAGCTGTTCAGAGTCGTGGGAATGTCCTGAGAGCCTGAGAGGAGGGCTAATCAGGTACCAAGTGGAAACACCTGTGTAGGAGAACTCTGCCAGCTTTAAAGGGCACTTTTAACAAGTGTATACATTCAAGGGTGTTTGCAGTACTACTGCATATGTGAAAAGAGTAGTAATAAAGACTTTTGTGGCTCCAGAGGAAACTGCTTGTCATCTGATAAATAACCTCCCGTCACTCAGTAGCTAAGTTGTATTGTGGGTAATGTAGGCACCAGGTTTTGAAAAGGAAGACGAATGCCAAACCAGAGATCGGCCCTGCATTCTGATACCCATGCTAGCATACTATTCATATGCCAGAAAAAAAGATTTTTATGAGATTTATATGAAGTATGTGAAATGCAATTACGCAAACATTTCAGGATGTCCTGCTACATCCGGTTGCATTTTGCAGTATGCAAGCCAGCGTGCTATTCTGACTATTCTGACTCAGTCCTCTGCCGACATAGCACAAACATATGACTGCTTACTGACAGATGACAGACACTACTATGACAGATGTAAGCACATTTAAGTGTCAGTACTATGTTCTGCGTTAGATATAGGATCAAGAGGGTAAAAGCTCAAGGCGCACTGTCATGACAAAGTACTGTAGTACCTCCCAGTTGAATGCGTTGAATGCGTACTGTAGGCAACAGTATTTACTTTGTAAGGGCAGCTGTAAGTATGTACTAAAAATAAAAATAAAAAGTATGCGAATGCACCCCTCACCTTTTTCATTCCACGCATTCGTCTCCCTTTTCAAAACCTGGTGTCTACATTACCCACGATGGAACTGAGCTACTGGATGACATCACTGGAGTTTTAATTTTTTTTAGATATTCTACTTTTTTCTTTCTTTCTTTCTTTCTTTCTTTATGCTTCTAAGAAAACGTTAATGTGGAAAAATAGTGGAGTTGCCCTTTAAATGGTTTACACGTCTTCCTAATATGTGTAGAGGAAACCCTGCGTTCAAGAGTTAATTAATCCATCTCTTTCAGCTATGGTGCATTAGAAAGTAACGGTCGTGTTAAGCTTTTATTATGCTGACAAATTAGCTGAACTTCTGGTGGAGTCGTCCTTCCTGTCTCGGGCTTGACGCAGCGGTAACACGCAGGCCCAGCCCATTTTGATTACGCACCAGGCGGTGAGGGGAGGGGCGGGGAGGGCGCGCTGATGTCCTCTCTGGTGCGCTCAGCCAACCCCTGCTCTTGTAATGTAAAGCTGGTAGTATCCTGGTGTACCGCTGGACAGACTCCACTGAGAGGACCCGGTTCGCGGACATCGGTGCCTCACACTTGAACAGTTTCTGTATCGGACTCATTCCGCAGCCACATTACGCATGGAATGGTTTTGGGGGGATTGGAGTAGAAATGCTGCGCCGCACTTCCAGCCCACAACAAGAACCATGCCCAGCTTACATTGCAAGCAAATCTATGACATCCTGTTTTATCCCCCACGACTTTGATATGAGAGAAATTTGCCGGGACACCGACGAGGAGTGAAGAAAAAACAGAGAGCGGACGGGCTGAAGGACGCTGTGCTCGCTGCAGACGCTGTTCTACCGAAAACCTCTGCATTTAGGATCTTTTCTTTTTCTTTTTTTTTTCTTTTTTCTTTTTTT
>CAEMYA010000002.1:2147738-2168986 GCA_903131615.1 Diplodus sargus | reverse complement strand
AAGTTGACACACACAGGAGCTGAGTGCATACAGTAAGTAGGCCTGGCTCTGTCACATTTTGCGCTCGATATGCAGAAAAGGTGGGAATAATCGTAGTGATGACGGCAGAAGGTAGTCTGTGGACTGTACGGCTCCGTACAGCAGGTAAATCCCACAGATGCAACAGAAAATGACTCGTATGCAGCATTACAGTGAGCGTGAACGCATCTCAATGGCACTGATTCATCTGGTGATTAATGTGAGCCTGAAATGAAACTCCTGGATCGTTTTTATCCTGACAGATTCTGACAGATCGTATGCGTTTTCCCACATATATAAAAGGAGGGGAGGGAGGGACGGGGGTCTGCCTCTGCCTCCTACATCCGCTTTCGCTGTCCGTGCAAAATGAATGCGCTCTTTCGCAACATTATACATGCTGAGGCGCACATTGGAGCAGGGAATGACTCTTTTCACAGAGGGAATAAATGAGTGTAGGCTGGCTGGCATTTGAACGGTGATGTGATGACGTGCCTGCTGCTGAGATCTATGCATGAGGCCTGCGCAGAGACACACTGGTTATTATTAGTGTGTAAGCTGGAGGCCCAGATGCAGTTTGACTGTAGGGTCCGAGGTATGAAGGTGCACAGTGTCACCAATGACTCTTTTTCGAGGAGGACCGGGTCGTGTTGAGGGCAGGTGTAGGTGGGGGGAGGCCTGCAGGTAAACACCATGCAGCCTGACGCCATGATTGTTTCCCTTAAAGGATAAGTTCACCCAGAACTGAAAATTATTTACTCACCCCAAAGCGGATAGTGAGTCAGGTGAAGTTTCGTAGTTGACAAAAACATTTCTGGCGCGTCACAGGAAAACATCGTTGGGGCAACCTTCTAAAGAACGGAAGAAGACGAGGACTTGTTTTAAAATGTAAAAAACAACCACAAAAAAAACCCTAAAAAAAACATGGCGACTTCAGTGAAGATTTCAGGTTTAAAACAGAGTGAATAATATTCAATCATCAGTTTGGGTTCTTGGAACTTCCAGACACTTGGGTTGCGCTGTACATGCTGTATAAAGCCAGTTTTATGTCCCCTTCTCAGTTGTTTTTGCACACTGCAACACTGTTTTGCTGTGAAGCTCCAGAAATGTTGTTTCGACTTTGAAACCTCAGCCCATTCTATACGCACGAGGCTGAAAACATAACAACTGAATTTTCATCTTTGGGTGAACTACTCCTTTAAAGTGTTGTGAAAGTCTTCTGGAGGTCCCTGAATCTGTTTCAGGAACCAGTGGGTTAAAAACTCCACCATCACGATCACATTTCCCTGGAACTCTGAACATGCATCATACTGCCGTCTTTACAGAGTAAATGATGCAATCTTTCACTAGAAGTACCCTTTAAATCAAAATCACTCATCCTGTGGTCAAACACGCACAATCCTGCATTGATTCATGATGTGTTGCCCACGCGTACCAAGCCCTGGACCATTGTAATATCGTGATTTCAAAAGGAGCGTCAGCAAAGAGCACAACAAAAAAAAAAAAGTGCCCTCTCAGAGTTGCCGACGCAGAAGTTGTTGGTGTGTTGTATATGTGGGAGACAAAATGAAAGGAAGTTTGTTGCCGCTCAGTGCACCAGCGGTACGTCTCCATGTCCGGTTTATTACTTTCTTATCAAACCTGCACGCGGAGTCAAACCCAAGACACTCAGTTGATGGCCGCTGTGTCTGCATTTGTGCAGCTGTTCTTTGCCTGTCTTTGTCTTAGCTTCCTCCTTATAGCTAACTTGCTAGCTTTGCTTTGACCTTTGATAATCGTATTGTTGAGAAAACAATACAATATAATCGCTTAATTGATAATTTGTCCGTCCCCTGGTCTCCCGTGTTGTTTCCCAACTGCTGGAAATCCTCACAGCCTGCATTTAAGTAGATTACTGTCCACTGTGGAAACACGGAACACATCTCAAGTTTGGGTACAGTTACCACGGGTTACGTTTGGGTCAAGTACTTTGGTAGAAATGCAGCATACTTTTGGTTAGAGGCAATCTGACGCAGGAAAAGACTGAAGCTCCGTCCATTTGTCCATTTTTAAAGGGCTCGTCTGCAGAGAGGGCAGAGAGAGTTTCATGGGAATTAATATGATGACAAAGTGAATCAGGAAGCTGACACGCTGTCAGAACCCCCTAACGAAGGATGCGCTCGCCGGCAGGTCAATGTGGACTCTTGTTTTATGGGCGCAGAGCACGACTGGGCCGGGCGAATTAAGCTTCATGAATTAATAAGAGCAGTTAATGACCCATGACAGATCTTGCTTGTCCCAGCTGCTCCATTGGTGCTCATCCAGTCTCTGCCCCGACTGTGTGTGGGAGAGAAAAGGCCTTTTTACAGTTTCACATTAAGGGATGAGATGGTTCTTTGAGCTGATGGCTGAAGCACGACTTTCACAGCAGCAGCAACAGCAGTTTGATCAATGGCCCTACAAACGCAGCCATGTGAGAGCAGATCAGCGATTGAGTTTATTGCTCTGCACACATCGAAACATGTCACAGGTTGTTGGGAGTGTGTTATTGCTTGTGTCCTTTTTAACTGTCTGAATCATTAGCGGTTTTATCTTACAGGGCCCGGTGCCAAAGACTGCGCCGGTCCCTGTGTGTGTGTGTGTGTGTTGCTTGTCACTCACATGTGTGGCGGACTACAGTGTACACAGAGGCTCATTTTAGGTCACGTCCCAGCAGCAGTGAGAGAATGTGAATGGAGCGAATAAAGAGTGTTTATTCCTGTTTGTTTATGGGAGTGCGTCTCAGAGGCATGCATCCTCTGTCCAAGCGCTCCCAGCGAACCACAACAGGAAACCCCAGTTTACACTTGCAGTCTTTGCGGTGGTTTATGCCAGCGTCCTCACACCTTCCCCCATCATTAAAACAGAGCGAGTGGCAGCGAGGCGCAGAAATAAAAAGCTATTGATATCTCCAGGCCAGGAGTGGCAAAACAGGCCCGGTGCCAACCTCGCATCGCTCTTTGGCTCTTCTGTGTCAGCGATGACTGACCTGACAGTGCTGCCCTGGACTTTACTGCCAAGTTCTTGTGAGGTCTTGTCATTGATAATGAGAAACTAGAGATCTAGACTAAAGGATAAGTTTGGCAAAAATGAATACTCAGTCACTATCTACTCCCCCTCAAGCCAATGGAAGGTTGGGGGAAGTTTTGTATTCCATTAAAAAATTCTGGAGCTTTCAGAGCAAGAAAAATCACAAAATGGCTCCATACAGCTCGTCTGGCTTAACTGCCATGAAAAGGTACTTACATTACGTCCCTTTTTGTAAACGGGCTTTATGTAACAATTTGTTCTCCAGAAATGGAGTAGGGATGGGATGATAAGATATTATATCACTGATGACATGTAATTTAACGTATCATCTCATGCCTAAAATGGAATGTTTGACATGGGAACACGAGCGGACAGCTAATCGAGGGTGTATATAATGTCTTGTCAAATACATTTGAACTCTGGGGGCTTCTGTAGACTTGGATTACACACATTTTCATTTTTGGGTGAGTTTATCCTTTAAACATCTAAATCTTTTGAACAACTTTTAAAGGACTTTACAGGATAAATTGCCTCAAATTCAAAGAGCCTGCATGGCATAGTTTGAAATGAGTGTTACTACACTAAGAATTGTCATACAAGTAATTTTAAATGTTTTAATTGTTGTAATCCTTTAAATGAGTTCAAACCTGTGGTCAAAAAGAGGTGGATGTTTCATGTTTATCACAGACTGGAGAATATAATTCATTTTGTTTTCCATATAAAAAGAAGCAGCTGTGATCATATTGAACCGTCCCCTTAAGTGACCGCTATCTTACATAAAGCCAAGCGGTACTATACACTATCAGTCAGATGCAGCCCATAAGCTATTTAATCAAATTGATCGTTACATAACAAACTGAGTGGGCTACTGCCATCCAAGCTCCATCTTCCTGTGGAGCTGCTCTCCGGTCTCTGCGGAAGATACTTTATGGATGATGAGTATGCAGTGAAATGAAACACCCCGATCTCCTGCGCGATCATCTGAGTATCATCTGACAGCTGCAGCACTGTCAGCCATGACGGAGCAGCAGGAAACGCTGGGGCGCTCGTCTTAAAAGCTCTGCTGTCAGATGAGGAAATTGGGGGTCACAGCAGATCAAGAAGAAAGTTCCACAAGCCTGACATGGCCGTTTGTTTCCGCTCGATGTGTTTGGATTTGCCTTTTTAATGTTATAGCTGACATATACACAAGTAGACTGAGAGAGGAGCTTTAATAACAGGGTATACTGTAGATTTATGTGTGTTAGCAGATGAGGGGTATGGGGCTGAATTCCTTTGTTTGAATGTAACCTGAACCCGGCGGTTCTGACTAGAACATCAGTGCAGTAGACCCTGAGCTTATTAAGTGTGTGTGTGTGAGTGTGTGTGTGTGTGTGTGTGTGCGCGCGTCTCTGCTCTCCTCCCCATTCACAACTCTTGCTGGCAGCAGTCGCAGATTCCAAGCCAGGCGAGCGAACGTCATCGGCTGTCGAAGTGAATGAGAGTAAGGGGGAAAAACTGCACTGCTGCATCCAGATGCCTTTCTTGAATTGCGGTAACAGAGCCGGGGTATTTAGTTTGGGCTACTAGACTGAATTCCTCTCCAACGCCTGCTGGCCTCCACCGAAGGCCTGTCGTGTTTTTTGCAGGTTGTAGTTGCGCAAGTAAAAATCACTTCTGTGACATTTGGTGTAAAATTCTGCACAAGGAAAACCTGTATATAAAAATGATTATTGAGACAAGATGATAAAATCGACAATCAAGCATTAAACCTCCAGCTATTCTGATAATAGATTAGTTTGTTTAAAGGTGAACTATTATACTTTTAGTTCTTTTAGTTTAGTATACTTTTTTTCCGAAAGAGATCTTGAAAGTTAACACGGTCAAAGTCTTCATTAGGGATTATTAATGATTAATCGATAATTGATTGTTAGTCAGCCAACTGTCAGTTAAAGAAATTGCTTACAGTTTTCATCACTAGTCCACACCAACAGAAGCTCCTCTCTCCCACAGAAAACTCTGCTCCTGAAACACCTCATCAGAAGTCTCGCCTTTATTTTCGTGACTTGGTGACATCACACCATGTCACCAAGTCACACATTTGGATAATGTATGCATTACGGACAGTTTGGTTTGTAAAAAAATTATTTACCTCAGCTTCTCTTGTTGTTGTTAGCGGTGCTAGTTCAGGCATATGTGACTCGACCAATGGGAGCAGACCGGGTATTCAGGAGTGCGATCTGAAAGAGACAGGAACTATAACTGAGTGTTTCAGGCAATATGAGTTAAATTGTGCTTTTTTTAGTGTTAAAACTCATAAACCTATTCTTGAAGTTCCCAAAATAAAATTAACTAGAAAATGAGCATAACATGTCTCCATTTGGACAAAGAGTGAAACTTTTCATTCCAGCTCCTTAAATGTGAATATTTTCTGACCAAACAACTTATTGATTAATCACGTTACCAACTGCAGTTATTTGTTATTTGCAGCACTACAGATGAGGATGCTGATAGGAACATGGCAGCTTTCTTTCGTTCCCTCATCATTTTCACAAGTGAAAGACTTGTTGCCAGAATGCTTTTGGGTCACTGTGATGTATTATTTGTTTTAGACCTGTAGAAAAATCTCCTAGTTGCAGTTGATTCTGGTTTTGTATTAAGATGGCAAGAGGAACGATCTAATAAACTTTGAGCTTTGAAAGAGGGTTTATTGTTGGGACACCGATGGCAGAAGCTTTAGTCTCAAAGACTGCTCAGCTGGCTTGTGTTTCAATAGGAAGAGCAACTAAAGTGACATTAGATCTATGGAAAAGACATCAATAAGTAATTGCCCGTTCACTTTTTGGACAAAACAGAACTCTTCCTCGGGTGACTGAGAATGTGAACCCAGGACGTGATCAGACTGTGTCAGCAAGAAGTACAATTACACAGAGAAGGATATTATAGTAGGGCTGCAGCGCATAAACCCCTCATTACAAAGATGAAGGTGCATTTGAAGGTTCAGTGGTGCAAAAAAACGTTAAGGTGCTGGTTTACAGAGAGGCGGATAAAAGTGATATGGTTGCATGAGTCACCTTTCAGCATAGTCTTAACCAAATGACGGGTGCATGTGTGGTGTACATCAAGAGAAAGGTGCAGGCCGAGTGTTTGAGCCCAGCAGTGAAGGGTCACCAGGTTTTGTAAAGCAGCACCGTTTAAAAACAAATGGATACAGAACCAGAGATAGCACGTCTTTACTCCACACACTCTTCTTCTTTTTCAAAATCTGGTACCTATATCTCCCACAATGCAACTTAGCCGCTGAGTGACATCACTGGAGGCAATTTATCAAGTCACATGCAGCCTTCTATTTTTTCACATACGCAGTAGCACTGTACCTGTAAATATACATTCATGTGTCAAATTGGTGGAGTTACACTTTGAATGACTTTATGTTGGTTTTTCCTTTAATTCGTCACCAGTCTGTATGTCTGTTTATCAACGAGGAACCTTCATTATGCTGGTTTTGCTTACTTTGCACTGAACCAAATAACACTGGCATAGTTCAGCCTTAGTTTGTGATTTTGGATAACATGCCAGAATTCCAGAAGCAAAAGATGCATGAAGTGGTGCTAAACAGAATCGGCAGCCGTTTCTAAACAGTTACACTGCGATAACAATCATTCACAGTCCCTGTTATATTGCGGTTGATCTTTTCCGAGTTAAAGGAGCTCACGGACCTCCCGTCTACCCAACCTGCATACTATTTTGGTTACTATTCTTTTCTTTTTGAGTTCACTTCTAACTGTTGGGTTGCACATGTGTCAAATAATCATTTAATGGGCTGGTTGGTTGTCAAAATCCTAAATCAAGTAATACATCACAACCATTGGGCTTTTAGTAAATGTTTGAAAGTTCTACTAAATCACAAATGTATTAGAATCCATAGAGAAAAGCCTAAAGTGATTAAATTCTCAATATGGTGGCATCAAGTCGGTCCGTGTAAAAGGATCATCGGAGTCCCAGATTATGTTTGCAACCAATCTTATCACATTTTTGGCTCCGTTGCACTTCAAGTCAACTGATCTGTGACTTAAGGAAGATATGCAGGGTAACACAAGATAATAGCTATGAGGTATTTGCCTGCACAAGAGATTTTGTCCTCGAGATCCTGCTGCAGAGGGGTTGGGGGGATGTGGGGTCAGGGGCGGTGTCGCTTCATCATGGAATGGCGCAGCAAGTCTGAGCAGGCCGGGTGGCAGGACCAACAGAATTCTGGTAAAATGAGCCGGGTAACCTGTTTGTATCTGCAAACCACCACTGCCAGACGCACAACACAGGGCTTTGTTGTCCCTATTATGGCTGTGTCAGCATGAATAGTATACAGTAGTCTGTCACACACACAAACTTTTTATCCCACTTCAGACAAACAAAAACACTTGCCTGGAGTGCTCCTCCCTCAGGACCCGTCTGAAAGGACGGGGCCGTGACATAATGCCGTTGACTTTTATTGGGTAGAGAGCCTTAATGGAGGCTGAGTAAAATACAAGAGAGGGAAACAAGCCTGTCAGTTGATCACCGGGTTCTTCTGATGGAAAGGCCTGTGAAGAGAATCTATTGTCTATGACCCATTCTTACACATTTTTTATTTATCACTTCTCAGACGTGAATCGCTTTCATTATTAAATTTGTTAAATGTGTTTTCCCAGCACGAATGCTTCAGGAGCACTCAGCCTGCAACATTAGATCCCAAGATACCGTGTTAGCTGGCAGTCAGGGTTGACTGGTAACGCTGTGTCCCAAAAATAAAGTTGTTCTCCCGGCTGGTGACATCGACCCCTTTGATCCAGACTAGGGCTGAATGATATGGTAATAAAACAAAAATAAAAAATCATATTGTGATTATTTTGACACATATTTCTATTCTGATATGATTTACTATTAGTGGGAATGATTATTGCATCACAATTCTCATAGATTTTACTGACAAAACTAGTAAAATCATGATGTGACATTTGTCCGGCTATTTAGCAAACCTAAAACTAGGTTAACAAACAAATCTAGAAATCAGTATTTGTAGTCTGGAGTGTCTCTGTTGCACTAGTACTCATTATAATCTTGTTTTGTTACATATTTGACCTTTTATTAAAAAAAAGAAAAGGTCACAGCTTCCGTGATTTGGATATTTCACTTAGCCATGTTGCAATTTTGATAATATTTAGATTGTGCGACCCTAGTCCTCAATGAACGGATTACCTTGAAATTTGGTGCAAGTCCTCTTGGCCACACCTCTTCACAACTTCATAAAATCCATGAATACTGGCATCCATATAGTTTCTGATTTTTCAGTGAGCAGAAGTTGTTCTTTGTTTCATTTTTCAGTTCATCAACTTTGATTCAAATTGGTGTCTAATGCAAGATGGCAATAGTAGCAGTAGTGTTTGCATGCTGATTTTAGTTGGTACAGCCTCAAATAGCTGTTAGAATAGCTGTAGACTCTTTGTCCTGTTTTTGATGTATTTGGGGTATTTATCCTATTCAAATATATTACAGGCACAGCATTTTTTTATTGAGAATTAGAGCATAAGACTTTTCGCCATTTAGATACATCTGCATGCAGATAATCCCCCAAATCAAATGATGGCAGTGGAAAGAATCTTCTTTTTCTTTAGCAGTAGTTTTATCTTCTATGTTTTCAACCAAGGAGCACAGTTATGAACAGGATAAGGAACAAATCAGTTATTTCATGGCTAAATATCTTTAGCACAGTTTCTGTTAAAATCTGAAGAAACTTATCAGTTAAGTCAGTTTTTTCTTTGTGTGTGAATCCTTCAGAATTAAAGAGCCAGAGCTTTTTTTCTTGGCTCTCCATCTTCTAGCAGTGAGATATAAACTAAAGAAGAAGCAGAGATCGCTCCATCCACAGCGCGCCACAAGGCTCGCTGTGTTTTGAGTAGGAGTGTGACTCATTTTTTCTTGAGTGGAAAAATTCAGCTCTCTGGCTCTTACTATCTCTATTGTTATTGCTGCCTCTACCCACACATACAGTATACATAACTCAGCTGGATGCAACAAGTTCACGCCTGTTCTCCGGGGGTTGTCGAGTGGAATTCTGGGAAATATAGGAGACAATTATCTAAAGTAGAAGTAGACAAGGTGGGCTGAGGGAAAGTGGATGCAGAAAAAAAAAGTGCATTTTAACAGCTCGTCACTGAAGCACTCCAGGAATGACTGAGTGGCCAAACTGACAGTATCTTTTTTCCCCATCATGTCAGACATGCAGGTGATTACTGATGCAGCATTTTATTGTGTCTCCAGCTCTATACGACCTGAGAGGTGCTTCCTGTGCGATGCATTTCTGCCATATCGCTTTAATGGAACATCCGATTAATATTTGATGTATTAATCTGGGAAAAATCAATACTGTGTCTTAGGAAGCTTCCGCCCTGATGTCTCCTGCTGTATGAGGACCATGAACTTTTTCAACATGTCTGTGCAAACTTAGGTACGTGGTCCGACACTATCAAGATCTGAAAGTTAATTTAAGAAACTTGATGAACTGATGTCAATAAATGGCAGTTAAATAAAAATTTACTTTTATAAAAACTTTATTTAAAACCATCTTCTTACTCTTTATACTTGTAGAAGGAGCAAAAAAGTCATGAGTCCCACATGGGCTACTGTAGGTTTTTTATTGGAATATACAACCCGGTCCTTATTTTAAGGGAACATTTATAACAATTTTGACAATTTGAAAACCAGCTTTGTATCAATACAATGTTAGTAGTACGTGCAAATTAACAGTGGTCGACTTCTTTCCATTTTGCCTGCACCCAGAGCCTCCCGCTCAAAAATGATGTCGATTTTAGGGCTGTTGTGTGAACTACACACTGTCCTCAGGCATGTTGTATGCGCGCAATTCTTGGACACAAAGACTGTACTCATAAATTAAAGTAAATTAAAAGTCATTCATTATTTGTTGTATAGTTTTCTATTTTCTATATACAATAATCTAGTTGTAACGCAATTCCACAGCACTCCTGGACTTTCCTCACTGCACATTTGGGATCCAGGGAACTACGCACTGCTGATGAATTATAAACCAGTGTGATGATACTGCGCTGTGTATTTCTCATGAACAATGTTTTCAGAAACTGACTGTTTAGCTGCAATAGAAAATGCTAGTGATCTGGAAGTAGCCGGCCATATTGTTTCTTTATTAAAAGGCTTTGATCAAACAGTAAAACAAGGCAGTGCTGATCAGCTATGAACCAATGTCCTGCTCGTTATCTATTTCTTTGTCTAAAATGTTTTCAGCAACATATTTTAGTGTACTGTTCTGCTATAATAGCATATAGATCTGTACCAGCTCATCGTCTTAGTGTTTCCTGTCTCAAAATGGACAACTAGCTCAAAACCATGTCACATATGGGTGTGTTTATTGGTCTGATGCAGTGCAGTGCATTCTGGTTGTTGTAGGTTTCTACCTTTTGGGCAAAAGGGAATACCACAGCCATTTTGCTCTGTCTCCTCTGGTCATGTGGCATCAATTTCAAAAATATTCTCTTCTTTCTACTTCACAGACATCCCAGTTTAATGCAAGGACCATCTTTCCAGTGTCAAAATGATTTAAACTAAACTTGAAAGGGACCCCTATTCAGGTTGTTCATGTTTTGTAGGAAGGGGAGATGGTGATATATGGTATATATATTATATATGGGAACCTATGGCTTGTGGATTCTTCTGGGATAAAAAATAGAGGAGTTTATGACATATAATATTGTAAAAACAAATGAATCTGTTCATTAAGTCTTACCAAAAGTTTTCAATGATTAAATGGTTAATGGTTAAAAAAGGTAAAAGAAATGTTCCCCCAAGTGTGACCAGAATGCCCCAGACAACCAGATGAATGGGGTAAAAGCTAAGACAGCAGCTTTCTTTCAGCAACTCAGCTCAGCCACAATACACTCGCCAGTACCTTTTATTTCTCTTTCGAGGGATGTTGCCATAACAGGGACAAAAGAACATGGAATGTCAACATAAGAGCTAGACGTGGAACAAACATCTTGGTGTGTTTGAGGACAAAAAGGAAATGGAGAACGGCTAGAGGGAATAAAGACTTGAGCTTGAGAAGGACAGTGTAACCACTTTAACCCTGTTTTCGCGCTGTGAAGTGCAGCATGTGTTCCATCAGTTTGATAAGTTGGATCTCTTGTTTTCATTGGAAGCACTTTCTTCCCTGTTTGCTTACTGCAGAATTTCACTCGGAGCGGAGTGGACATAAAATGATCCCTCACGGAGATTTAGGATCACATTGCCATAATGTTCGCCCTATCAAAACATTTATGGAGGTGAACAAACACACCAACACTGAGTCAGAGAGTAGGAGCGCCCTGTTATGGCGAGCTTCATGTGGACTATGCTCTGTCCTCCTGGATCTTTATGGATGAGCAAACAGCGTGTATTACCCTGCCCTGAGCCCTGCGCTGCCTTTGATCGGGTTATATAATTTCAGTCTATTGAATGTTGTTTTCCCCCCTCGCATTCCATATTTTATATATTTATAGAACAGGAAACTTGTGGCACATGACTCTTCCCAGACAGGAAATGTGCCCTGCTGTCTGCTGCCTTTGTGCGATTTCTGCTCTTTGCATGCAGGTTTTCATGCAGAGTATCTTCCTGCACACACACACACACACACACACACACACACACACACACACACACACACACACACACACACACACAGTTACTCTAGCGACAACTGTCCCAGCTCACCAGCTCTGAGGTCATGGACCGGTTTGACCACCTCAGTTTGTATCAACACATTGCTCCTGCCCTTGGGCCGCTGGCTATTTATAGCAGTAATGTTTACAAGGACATATAGACAGGGAAATGTCAAACTTGTGAATTATTTTTTTTCTTAAAGCTTAGTGCAACTTGAGCAACAGTTGCACCCTGAATTTATATTTAAATCGATCTTAAACACTTGAACATGCAGCTTTCATGCTAAACACAGCCACATTGTTAAGGTCAAGTTAGATTCGGGTGTTGGGACACAGCTGCGGGCTAGCATCAATACTGCAGATAACATCTCTCTTTTATTGTCTATGACTGATTTTGAGTTTATGACCCCTCATTAAGTGGTTTAACATGTGACCCCCGCAGCAGCCTAAAGAATGGCCGAGTGTTGCCAGGTAAATGGCGTACGTCACAGATGTTTGTTCTGAGCGCGTTAGCAGATGTTACAGCCGGATTATCCCGTTATTATTCGCAGTAATGAGGAATACGTGGACAGAAAGGCTCGTTCAGGATGGTAATAAGGCGGCTGGACAGACGGACCGACATGACATCATTGTGGAACAGGGCAACAAAGAGCTTCTTCCTGCTATAGTCCTCCCCTTCTGCTCAGGTCTGGGCAGCGCTTCCCGTGGCTTCCTGTGGCACACAGACCACACACACAAACACACACACTTGTGTTAGTTAAACCAAACCTCGGGGCTGAAATGTCCGTACAATAACATGTTTTTCACATGTAGAGATAAATGTGGAGGATAATGACACAACAAAATTAAGGCCCCAAAATGTACGGTAGGGTTGATGGAGATGGTCTGCCTGCCTGTGGAAAACAACCGGCTTTGGACGCCACATAATTGTAATAACGTGAAGGTGATATGCCACATTTGGTAAAAAAAAGTAAACCTTGGATGTATCTGTGGTTTGTAGAAATGTTAACTGCGAACAGTTTATCCTGCCGACTGGGTTGCAATTGCAATTTGTTTGTTGCAAACCACAACAAATGTCTGATCATCGAGATTTTAGTTGTTTCCTCAGTAAAGATTTACATATAGTGCAATATAGTCACTCCTGCTAATCATGAATCAAATGGAAATAAATATTCAGGGCCACATTATTGTAGGTTAACGCGGAAGTTAGCATCGTCTCATCGGTTTCCTTGACAAAAAGCCTATGTGAGTATTCAACTGGATTTTGGACTTTTACAAGTTAAAGAAATGGAAAAACTTAAACATAAATCTCCACAAATGAGAGATTATTGATTAATAAAGCTAGCTAGCTAACTTTAAAATTGCATCTACAGGTTAGAATGCTGCCTGTAGAGATGGACCAGTGTGTAGGTGTGTCTGCGTGTTCAGTGTGATGATGTTAACTGTAAGCTGCCCTTAGCTAGTTAGCTTAGCCAGCTGTCCAGGCAGTGGTTCGGACTGGAACCAGGGAAGGGTTAGTGTTGACACTGCTAGCATGGGAGCTTTGGACCAAGACAGGTTGCAGCTAGCTGCTTAGCATGCTAACTGTTAGTCACATCCTGCTGATAATTTTAGGTGTTTTTTCAACTAGAAAACAGAATTCTCACATATAGCCCCTATAAATGAAATGTCATTGCACTGAACATGGAGACTCATGTACTCATTATCGCAGAGTTTATTTTCACCTAAAAGCCAAAATCCAGAGGAAAAATCCCACAGCCTAATTGTCGAGGCAACTAGGGGCATGCTAACTTCAAAAATACGTCATCCCTGCAGCAGTCAATACTGTGGGGATTAATAAAGTTCTTATCTTAATTAAAACCCTGGATAGGAATTACAGGATTTTTGCTGTACTATTGGCTGGACTGCATCAGCTTGTACAGGAGGATCTGATAAACAGGTAGAATCTTCCCTTTCCTACATCCCTGCTCATACTGTATAAATAGTAACATGCAAACTCTTGCACGTGTCTCGCTGCACAGCACACTGGAAAGGTGTGATGTATTTCTAAATCCATCTCTGCTTTGCAAGAGATGGATATCTATTACAGTGCGTCTAGATGTTTCATGTGATAAAGTGCAACTTGTGCTGTAATACATCACTCTGCAGAGCAGCAGGAAATGGATGCTTCAGAACCAGTGCCAATGCAAACTTGTCGTCTTTATTTGACAATGTTCTTGTTGTGTATTTACCATTCATGTTTTGCATGCACAAGGACACTTTTCCTTACCTGCAGCCCGAATGCAAATGGTTCCAAGTACTGAACAGTTGGACATTGTTTGAGGGAAAGGAAGAGGAGACTTTGAGAGAACAAAGGCGTTTGTATGGTTGTCTGGTGCCGGTTGGCTTCGCAGTGTTGGTACCTCACTGACCACCACGGTGTGACTCAACCCGCGAGGCCGACATTTAACAGATCAGACAAAGGAGGTGATGTGAGAATGAGTTGGATAATCGGTTGTTTGTGGACGAGGATGAAATTTTAGGTCGGTGCAGGGAGGAGATGAGTGTGAAGAGTCACAGAAAATCAACCAGATTCTCACTTTTTGCACAGTGTAGGTGGAGACAATAGCACATACTCACAGCTCCTCTCCCTGCCAGCGCTCTCGCATCGCATTCTGCTGCAGATGTTGTTGTCACATATATGCCAGATGCACAGCGTGAGATTCAGGATGTGGTTTTGGCTGGTTGTCCACAGCAGCACTGACTGCATGTCTGGGGTGACAGCGTAAGTGGAGGTGTTTGAAATCTCCGAAACCATGTTTTTGTGAGTGTGTGTGTGTGTCTGAGCTACAAACTGGATAATGGCTTCTTTTGTGTGTCAACACTTTATGAGCATAACCTCACAGCTAAGCAGGGACGTCTTTGAACGTGTGGATGGATTGGGCCTGCAGAACTGCCCGAGTCAGTTAAATTGAGCATGAGGACATTACTAGAGAGAGGTCACAGTAGAAGCACTGTGCGCGTGCACACACACACACACATGTTTGGGATGCCGGTAACCCCCTGGTGCCACGCCAGACAGATGTCGTTCCCTCTCTTGACCTTATTTTTGCTTCTCTTGACATGCCTTGATGATGTCAGAGCTGCTAAGCAGAAACACAAATAAAGGGCGGCGACCACACTGCCCTCATGGAACAAATTAGGCTGACAAGTTCCTGTGTGCAGCGTACCCACAGCGCAGCGCATATTTCTACTCATGTGTAAGTGTGAGAGTGAGAAATCCTAATAGAGAAAGAAATAAAGAACTGTTTACAAGCATGTTCATAATTTTAACCGCCCAGGAACACAAAGTTACTGATCTGCGCATAAAACAAAATTATTAGTGGAGTTTTTTTCCCCTGCAGCTTCAGACCATCAGTCTGAAATCGCCTCACTTCCTTTTATGTTGATATTTACAATCCCTTTGTAAACNCCCCCCCCCCCCCCCGACCTTGTCTGTTCCATCCCGCCAGAATATTTCCCCCTCAGCGAGCACATATACAACAACGGCTCGCGGCCACCAAGAATGCAACACAGGATCTGAACTCATTTGAACCGACTGAGGATTGTATTTGTTTAAGGCCGCAGACAGCAGGGATGTCAGAGGACACAGACGACAGACAGGAAACGACTTGTTACATCTGGGTGGATGCGTCGCTTGTATGCATGATGAATAATTTATGCATGATATTTGCATGTATGTGGGAGCGGTTGGGTGTGCTCACATTTGGATGACGTGATCTTTTCACCCGACAGGCTGTTGCTACTCTTATACGTCCTACAGTAGTTTGTTACAGTGTGTGCTGGTAGGAGATTACCAAGCGGCATGGATGTTCTCGTCCTCACTAATATTCCCACAAACAGTCTCTTTTTCTCATAGAGTGAAGGAAGATATTTAAGTTTTAACCACCATGATGAATGTTAGGGGTGTAAATCACAGGTTTTCATCACAATGTGTATGAGATTGTTTCTTGGAAATAACTGTTTGCTGATATCACGATACACTATTGATTTCATTTCATTTCGGGGGCTGCAATCAACTTGAGACGGTATCATGCGTGTGCCCAGTTTCGTCAGAAGCTGCCACTCCTTTCTTTTCTGCTTGTAGCAGAAAATGAAATACAGCCACAGAATAAACAATTGTGAATAATTGTCCCCAGGTTAGTGCAGTAAAGTTCACTTTAAATAGACTCCCCGAACACGCAAAAAATGGCTTTACAACAAGAGCACGTATGTATTAATTTGACTTTGTCTTCCTCACTGTTGGTCAGGTCACTGCATCTCACACCAGAACGTCATGGTTGAGTTTCAGCCTGCACACATGTTTTTCCAGCCTATCATTATTGAAACAAACATTATTTGTCTGTCGCCCGGCCTTTTTTCCAGAATCCAAACTATTTCCACACTCCTAATTAATTCCTTAGAGGGAAGTAAAAGGCCTGATCGTCTTTTTCTTGGCGTCCAACCATTATCTGTCTGGTCAGTGCCCAAAAGTCTGTCAAGTACAGCTAAACATTTTTATGGGTCGCACCAGTGTGTATGAAATTGAGCAGATCTGTTTCTTTTTTTTTTTATAATTTTCTTTTTATGTAGTCCATAAAACATGATTTAACAAACACTATCTGGATGTTTAAATAGGTGCCCTTTAACAAATATTAGCCTATAAACATATTTTCTGTAGAACACTTTGTCAACCTGCACTGCTACCACAGTCCTTATTTAATTTTCTTTTCTTTCTTTTTTGATGGATCGTTACACCATGAATATATATTTTATATTCAGCATGATGACTTTAGTGACTGTCAAGAACATCTGATCATCTTTACAGTGATTTTTACTTTTTTCAGTTAATTACCCCTATATACTGTATGTAGCTCGTAGAGAACGTAAAAATATGAACTTTGTTTGGTCAAAATCCCAAAGGGAAGGGAACCGCTGACCTAAAGCAATGTTCCGTTAATGCGCCCTTTAAAGCTATAAACTTGTGACCTTATCAACCCTAAAAGAAAGGCGGACGACGGGCCTGAAGCAGGAGATCAGTCATTGGTAGACAAACTTAGCCGATGATGTAGACGTGATGGTGTTAAAAAAAAAAAAAACCTCAGCAGAGTCTAAAAAGGAGAAAAGGATTACAGGAAGCAGAGCAAGAGAGGAAAGTGATTGCTGCTGACACGAGTTACAAAAAGCAGGAAGGGGGAGATGAGGATGGCGAGAAAATGAAAAATGAATGGGTTTGGAGAGCAGCGAGAAGGAAAGAAAAGAGGAGGAACTGCATTATTTGTGGTTGTCTCAGCATTGTGTAGAAGTTGAATGCCTGGGTGGAGCGTGGATTTTTGGTACAATTATCTGACATGGCGTTGACCCCTCGCAGGAAATCCATGCCATTCGGTGGCCACTTTTATCCACAAACCCCTCACAGTAACATTCATTTTTAGCATGGCGGCCCCCGTTGGGAGTGACCTTCTCAGCTCACTGTACTCTTGTGCTTCTTGGCAGATGTCATGTTTTTATTAAAAGAGATTTATAATATTGGACCGCACAGGCAGAGCATGCTGACATTTTGTTGTGGATTATAACTTTACATAATAACTGTTTTCAGAGAACAACTGGTGCGTAAATAAGGAAGTGCGCCTGTTTATAGCTTGTTTGGTCCACAGTAACGTTGATGAGGAGCAGGTGCTGGGAGTTAATGATTCTCTTAGGGGATACTTTGACTTGAGTTATTAATACTTTTATGCTTTGTGGTTGTCCCCCGCCATTGTGTGCGTGTCAGCTGTGGTGACGCAGGGGCCTGTATCTAAAAACATACCTGATCAGAAGGGTTCCTGCACGCCTTAAAAACGCTTTTGTTTTGTGGATGAAAAGTGCTAGAAATGGATTTAAAAGTGTGTTGGTTTGCTGTCAGCTTATAATGCCTTTTTAAACAGTTAATAAATCCTCTGAAGTTCATCTATAAACATTGTGAAAGGTTATAAACACAGGTGTCGGCCTACAAGTGTTTTAGGAGGAGTAGCCTGACAGATAATGCAGGTTAATTAGTAAATAAAATCACTTCAGAATGTCAGAATAAGACAATGGGTAGAGTTGGGGAAAACCCAAAGAATTTTTATGGAAGTACAACGGCCATTGTGTCACAGGGCTTGTCTGCCAAGTACATTTACATTCGGCGTCAACAGACCAACATACTGGTGAGTATCCATTAGCATTAGGTGGAGTCCACTGAGCTAATGTTGCCGCATTAGGTTCCACATAGAGCAAGTAAAGTAACCGGTGTTGAAAAATCCATGTCTTAGCAGAGCGTGATGCCGCTGATGCTGATGAAAACCGCCTACAAACGCTTCGACAATAGTTTCTAAAGCATTTCATTGGTTGTTAACAGTGAAATGAGCAGTAACTAAAGCAGTAACCGACTAAATATTCATGATAATTATTATAAATGATACAAAGACAACAAAGTGTATTTGAGATACATTTCAGACGGCAGAGTAGAGCGGGATGAGGCCGTCACACAGGAGGATTGATGGGAAAACTGCTCAAGCTTTCACTCAGAGGCTCCAGCATGACGTAGTGCCTCTCACATTCCTGGGTTATTACTTAAAGATGTCTGCTTGTCATTGCTTCTCCCGCTCTCATGCTCTCAACGTTGCCTCTCACGCCGGCTGCTTGCAGCCAATTTCCACTGCAGAGTGTGGTCAAAGGAAATCCCTGTCAGTTCATTAGAGCAGTCTTCGTATGTCATGAAAAAACCCGAAGCAGCCGAATGTGACGTAGGCCACAGCAGGCTGGAAAACAGCGAAAATATGTTCTCAGACAAGAGCGGAACATTTCGAGATGATTGTAACAGGATTTGGATGGGAAATGTGGAGGCGGTTAAATGTGTGATGCAACTTTAGGAGCAGGTAAATTGGATTAATTGATGACTACGCAGTAAGTTTCCTCGGGGTCGATGTAAGTGTTGTTCCTGACGGTGTCTCGTTGCCGCAGGAGGAGGCTGATGCATGATTATTCAGAGCGGTGGAATCCAGTCTGGCTGAGTCCCGGGTTCTGATGGGAACTGAGCCGGTCAGAATAGGCTTTCTGTCTGTGTGGACGCAAACACACACACGCGCGCACGCACGCCCTGTTCCACTTTCAGAAAAGCTACTGAGCGAGGAGGAAAGTCAGCGGAGATTTACGGAGGAAGTGAGACGTAATCTATGAATTATATATACACTCTGAGACTATGATTTCATTCAGGGGAGAGCCCACACACAGCCCCCCTCTTTCTCCCACTCCTTCTCACCCATTAGGCCCCCATTTGCTCCTCAGTGATGAAAATAAACTTTGACAACTTTACGAAGTTCTTTCATGACGACATTTTCACCTCTTGTTTTTCTCTGTGGCCACAGGTGGAGGAGGGAAGCGTAAAGGGAGGAGCAAAAAATGGAAGGAGATCCTGAGGTTCCCCCATATAAGCCAGTGCACTGAGCTGGGAAACAGCATCGGTACGTACGTGTGTGTGTGTGTGTGTGTGTGCTGACCTGTTTGTCTGTCGGCATTTTTAGAAGGCTCTGTTTTAAAGTGTGTGTGTGTGCTTTTTTCATTTCTGCAGATAGGGACTATGTCAACATCTGTGAGAAACAGCCAATCGGACGGCTCCTCTTCCGTCTTTACTGTGAGACCAGATTTAAACTGCAACGATGCATCCAGCTACTGGACGCAATGGTATGCGCGCACACACACACACACACACACCACGCTGTCTAGGCGTCTTTCAACCAGAAGTCTGCTATTAATTAGCCTGAAATATCCCCAGGAAATGAACAACAACCTGTCTTATTCCCCGTTAATGATCACCATCAAAGTGTCTGTGAACAAAACATAAATCCCCTAATGGGCCAATCACTTAGTAACTGTAACCAGGAACAGTAGGTCTGTTACGCTGTGGATTTTCCCAAGTGTCTTTCCTTTAACCTTTCCTTTAAAAAATAGGAGCAAACAACAGCGGGCCAATGTGTCTCTGCTCCAACACGATGGTGAGCATATCCTGTAAACTGGCTCACTCTGTCAAATAGTATTCCAAAGTTAATCCCAGAAATAATGATCGCCTCATTAGCCAACTGCATTACTTAGTGATTTAGTGGTGTTACAGCTTGTAAAGTCACTATTTGACATGTGGAGACTCATAAATCAACTTTTCCTACATACAGGAACTTTAAAGTAAAGACAACTTCTGATATGGATTCGATCTTTTAAATAGACACTGAGGATTTTGAAAGCAAAGAAAACTGACACTTGATGAGAATTGAAACCTGGACCCCAGATTCAGAAGCAAATGACAAAACCACTGGACTCTGACACGGCATGCTTGCTAAATATTGTTAGCATAGACATATAAACTAATCACAAAGGACTTCTGTTACATTGTTAGAAAAATGGACTATCGCAAATAATTAGATAATCTATCTTGACTAAAGTGACTTTCTGGTGTTAATCTTTCTTTGTTATTGTAAACTGCATATTGGGCCTATGTGCCATTTCCAATGGGAAGCCTGCAGGCTAACAGGTGAGAGGCTTAGCTAACCATCAGTTCCTCCGATGTGTTCAGGTGCTGAGAGTAGAGGGGGAAGCAGCACTCTTTCCTTGATGAACACCAGTCCAGAAAACACACTCATCCACTTTTTCAATGCACTCACTTTCATTACAGCGCGGGGTCATGCAGCCGGAGGAGACAATTAAACTGAGTAGTGATTATTCAACCAGCCGGATCCCCCCCTCTCCTCCACCCCTCTACCCAGCTTGCCCCCCCCCAATCTCTCTCTCTCCGTCTAGACGGAATATCTCCAACATGACACATTTAAGTCTTTATCTATGCCCAGAATATCTTTGCGGCCATGTGACGGGACAGAAAGGACTGCATTGTTTCCCGCACCACCACCCCCTTCCAACCCCAACATCCCTCCCCTTCTCTGCCCTCTTCAACCACCCGGCTGGCCCTGGAAGTGACCATCAAACCACTTACATGCCATCATCCCAGACACATGTTGCCGCTAATTCTGCTATCAGTGTGATGTACTCACTGTGGAGCTTTATACTCACCACTTTACTCACAATAAACCAGGCCGGAGGATGATTATATCCAGGCAGGTGCTTGTATTTGGAGTGATTAAATAACATGGGAGTCTTGTGCAGTCATGCAGTGATGAGGTTTACTAGAAACACCTCAATTATGTAATCTAGTCATCATACTTTATGAAAAAAGTACAAAGCTACAACCTGAATAGAGGCTTTTTTAGTTTGTTGAAAAATATACTTTTTTTGGGGGGGTGTGTGTGTGAGGGATGAGAAACCATGAATGCGACCGTCTCAGAGGAAGAAGGAGTGTGTTTCGGTGTCTTTGTGTGTTTTGGTGTGTTCAACAGAGGAAGGAATGTGCTTGGGGGTTCCAGTGGTTCCTCTTACATCATGAGAAGGTGTGTGTGTGTGTTTGTGTGCGTGTGTGTG
>CAEMYA010000002.1:2127490-2139357 GCA_903131615.1 Diplodus sargus | reverse complement strand
TCACTCATTTTTCAATCCTTTACTTTCTGGCCTGTATCTTGTACCCCAGTCTCTCCCATCTACCCATCCACACCCAACCAACT
Organism: Diplodus sargus; assembly: GCA_903131615.1. NCBI lineage: Eukaryota > Metazoa > Chordata > Actinopteri > Spariformes > Sparidae > Diplodus > Diplodus sargus. The sequence goes on along the minus strand of CAEMYA010000002.1, from coordinate 2,139,274 downwards.
CCTACTATAACTTATTCTTTCTCTGTATTTCCACCTCCCATACCTCAGATCACTCCTAAACATTCAGAACGCATCACCTCAGCAACCTCAACACATGATGTACATTGCCTTGCGTATACACTCAGGCCAAAGATTAACAGTTTAGTTTTGTGATACTGTCGTCATGTTATTGGGTTTTTGAAGGTTTTCCGCCATCGTTTAGAACCACGAAAGGATCCGTTTTCTACACTTTCTTCTAAATATGAGCCTGCAGACATATCATATCGCTTAAAGCACCCATACATACATACACACATACATACACACACAGGTAGACATACACAGACTGAATTGTGAGAATCGTGTTGTGTTTTCATTGCATGGACAAGTGTAAGTATGGACAGCTGTATCCCTTTTTCGCTTCTGCATACCTCATTCCATAGTGCAACACAAAGACGTCTCCCTCAGTTTACGGTGTCACTTTATATTTGACATTATGTGGAGTTTGAAAAATTAATATGCTGTACAGAAACTGAATTCTCTTCTTTTGTTTTTTTTTTTTTTTTTTTTGCTCAATTTTCCGCACAGCACCCCACCCCCCAAAAAAAAGGAGTGGAGAGGAACCCATGCACTCAGCCTGACGTACAAGTTGCACAATTTTAAAACACTGTCATGCTGTTTCCTCACCAAATGGAAATGTTTTTACCTCCGATCATTAAGGCACATTATTGTACTGCTTGCTTGTTTTCTACAATCCAAAACTGAAGTGTTCTTTGTTCTCCCTATGCCTTTTTTTTCCATTTAAAAGAAATTGCTGCAAAGCCATTGCTGTCCTGTGTACAGGTTTTTTATATGTTACCCCTTTGACCTCTTCGAAAATGCCTCACAAATCTAAAGGGTCTTCCTCTTGTTTTGTGGCCAGCCGTAATCAAAATGCTACGTGAATGGTTTTATTATCTTATCTGAATTTAGTTTTTAATTGGTCCAGTTCATTCATGTCAGAGCGGAGGAGGAGAGGAAGACGCGATGGATGACGCAAACACCACACAAAGAAGTGGCCTTCTCGCAGCAGCACAGCCAATTAAGAGAGGAAGAGCTCAATCTCTTCTGCTTGTTTTTTTGTTTTTTGTTTTTTTTTTAAGAATGTGGTATTTTTCCCAATTTGAGGAAGTGAAAGCCGGTCCATGCAGTAATTTTTAATCCTTACCAATCTCACGCAAGCCTGTTTTTTTTTTTCTCTCTTTTCTCTATGATATGAAAAGAAAAGGAAAAAAAAAACTTGAATCAGACTGAAGTGCCTCCTTGTTAGTATTATCTCCCAGACAATGCCCACACAGACATCAGCACTTTGTTTATTCTTTGTCTGTCATGCTCTGTTTGTTTCGCCTGGGAACACACAAACACACACAGACTCGCACAGTTTTGTTGGAAGTGGAGGGAAGAAGAGGAGGGAGAGGACGGAGGGAAAAGGCGAGGGGGTCGATGAGGGGATTCTTCCTTCTTAACGTGATGTACAGCGAAGTGCTGAGTGCATGTGGAAGCCAAACCCACTGTGTCCTTCAAGTCCTAATAAACTCTGTGCTATAGTTTGAGTACTCCTCAGTCTGCCAGCGTCTTTATTTCCTCGTCTTCTCTCCTTTCTCATGATCACCTCTTTGTTTATAGTCAAATGCATTCAAACGATGAGAGACATTATTTTCCTACGCTTCCTTTTTCTTTTGATACATGGAACGACAGGAAGGAAAGTCGTAACTTTGTGGTGACAGAAGACATTACCAAAGTTTTTATGGTCAAATATTTGTGCAGCTCCACATATAAAGTTTATGAATATATAGATAAAGATATAGGAAGAAGAATCGAAGAGTACATACATACATACATAACAACAAAAAGAAATCCTAAAAAAGCAGATATAAGCGGATATAGTGATTTTCTATAGTTTTAGTTCTTGATGTCTTCATGTTTGACTTGACTGGTATCCCTAATGACCATAATGTACACCTCATTCACCTTTTGGTGCCATTGTTTTATGTTTGGGGGTTGTGACTGCAGCCATAGGCCTGTAATAGTCTCTGGCAATGAAACACGGGGGCCTTCATGAATACATTGATACACGAGAATAAAATGATAAATTGTGAAGTTAAACTTTTGTGAAAGAATGCGTACATTTCACCATAACCATGTTCTCCTACAGACAATAATACACAAGCTTTAAATCTATAACTGAGCTTTTATTTAGAGGACAGGTTCAGATTTCCTCTGGAGGTTTAGAAGTCTATGCTAAAACAGCACACCCATGTGAATATAGAGGCAGTCTCTAGTGGCCACAAAGAGATCCTAAAAAAATGTGATTCCAAGAAGTGTGGGACAAAATCCATAGTGTAACATGAAAATGTGTTTATTCCTAAATTCAGCTATTGTAAAGAAGATGTGGCTAACTTGGCGCAGTCCTGCTTTCCCAACTCAGACAGCCAACCAAGATTCCTTTCCTCTCCAGATATAGAAAAGGTCATCCATGCTTTAATCTCCTCCAGACACGACTGCTGAAAGGCACTTTATTCTGATATCAGAAGACGAAACAACCAAAGACTGCAGATGATACGAAACGCTGCTGCCGGGCTTTTAACTTTAGAGTAGCAGCCACATTACACCACTCCTCGCAGCCCTTCGCTGGTTTCCTGTGAGTTTGAGAATTGTTTTAGAATCTAGATTTTACGACTTGTTGTTAAATCCCTGAGCGGTCTGGCCCCGGCCTGGATGTGCCATTTGCTAGAAACTCCCTTAGAGCTTGATCATGGCTTGAGCTCCTCTGGCAGCGGCCCGCTCGTAGTTCCTTAATCTCGACTCTAACTAAAAACTTTGGAGGACACATGATGACACGAACTGAGCCTATTGAAGTCTCACATTAGTTTTAACTGAAATAGGACATTAACATGATCACTTTGCTACAGTAGATCTAAATCAAAAGTGATACTCAGCCCTTTCTGCAAGACGCTGGCCACCATGGCAGACAATTCTCGCCTGGCCTCTCTTTCTCTCTCTCGTTGTAACACACTTTCATGCTCTTGTATGAGTGTATATGACTAATAAACAGATATAAATGTGAATTAAAAAATAAAAAATAAAAACTCTTGCTTCACTTTCTTTATTCATCTCAGTAGTTTAATTGACAGCACCAGATAGAGTCAGAATTCCATTGCACTGATAATTTTTTTTATGTCTGCACATGACAGCAAAGCCCTTGAATTCTTTGACTCCTTCCTCACAGTCAACATCAAGAAGTTACAAATATGAGACATGACTCTTGGGACGAAGGTGCCTGCTTCAAGGGGATCTGAATAGATAAGCCCACTGTAATCTGAACGCCTATTCTCAGTGGATGTGCACTTGAGGCGCCCGCATCTTCCAATCAGATTTTCAGAGGGGGGCAGGGAAAATGTACACTTTCAGCAAAAAATGTGAAAACAGCTCTGGCCGTGCATCATTTTACACGGTGAAGCGCAAATATTTAACCGTTGGAACAAGAAGAAAAACTTTTTTTTTGGAGTGGAGAAAGATTTGAATGATTCCCTTGTCTGGACATCAAAGAAACTTCTTATTGTCGAGACTCTTTAGCCTCCTTCAGCTCCTCAAACCTTTGCCAGATAGAGACCTGCAGTTTGCTGCAGCAGGAAGGAGGCTCGTTAGAACATAACGCTGCTGTTGTCCATAAGAAATCCATCAGAAAAAAAGGGCTGTACAGTACAGGAGACATGGGTGCCTGGTCTGTCAAATGTGGGTCAGATAGTGCTAGGCCTGTATGTTCTCATATTAAATGAGAGAAGTCTCCCTACAGAAGGTCAGAGGGACTGATGGATAATTCCTGCCTTACAGCCAGAGGGACTTGAGGTTGCAGGTTAAGGTGACTTCAGTCTGTATTTGTGATTTATTAATGTGTTCCTGTTTTCTCTGTGCACATTCCTGGTCACTAATCAGATGGCCTGCTGCTCTTCCGACTGGTTTCCATTCCTGTGTTGGTGTGCTTCGACCCTGAGCCCGTGTGTGACGCGCAGCTCGCTGAGGCAATATTGCTGTTAGATAGTTTGGCTTTTGCTTGGACGGAGTTAGCAAGGTTGTCAAAACATGTGAGCTGCATGATAAAATATGTTTTCATCAGACTGCGGCGTAAATGTGGAGAAACTTCCAGAGCGTGACTCAGCTGCTCTCTGACAGAAAAGCTAAAGCGGTGTCATGAAGCTGATGTTTTGGATGTTAGGAAATGTGATGTGTTTGACAAGTCTGACCGCCATGGAAAAACTGACAGGGCTGCTTCAGAACAATATCAAACCTCCACTGAGAAGTTTTTGTTTAACCTTCACGCTGACAGAGGAGCTTGACTGAGCGTACCGCACGTGACGTGCAATGTGTGCATCATCGGTTTCCTTTTTGTCCATAAGAAACGCATAGCAGTGTTTCAACAATGTGACATAAAGATCTCAAAACGATCAAAATGCCCTCGGACAAACCGTGTTAGTGCCACCTGCTCCTTCCCAACAGACTGACTTAAATATGAACCTTTAACAAAATCCCAGTTTAAACTCTAATAGTCTAATAATTTCGGGTAACATGGCACTGACCAAATCTGAAGTCAGTGTACTCACTTCTCTCCAAGGAGTTATACGTGACAGCACATGTGAAAGCAATTGAAAAAAAAAAAAAGAAAATACTGAATGAAATTCAAATAAAAAACACTGGCTGACATCCTGGCACCAAGAGACTTTTTTGTAGACCTCACACGTGTTCAGTTCTGTACATCTTGGTGAAACTTAGATGACTTTGTTGAGAACGTGTAGGACGTGCTATCGAGCCATTTTGCTGCACCCAATCCTGAGACCAGCAACTTGCTGCAGTGTTTTCCACGTGTGGTTGGTGATGTAGAAGGCTGCTCAACATCGGTCTTGTCTTGAAACCAACCACATTTTTACTTGGACTGGATTTTATCTCAAGACTAGTCAAGACCACAACAGAAGGGATATCACTGCATTGTTTCTCATATTTCATACTTCACGATGGCTTGTATTGGAAGACAAGAGTCACCCAGAAAACCTAAAGCTTGCACAAATATTATTATTGTGGTAGGTGGATGGTAAGACATGAGTAAGGACTGCTGATTTCAAATGCTCCGGAGTAAGACTGCCTCGTCAAATCCAGTTTTGCACTCTCGTGATTATTTTATTAAGACATTTCTCATGCTACATTTATACATGTACACACACACACACACACACATATAAAAGGCAAATGAAGAGGCAAATGAAGAGGAGCCCTCATTTGTTTACTTTTAACATTACATTTACATAATTGGAATGTGGATCTTTCAGATAGAATTGAAGTTGTGAGTTTACGAGTATCTAAACCCCTCAAAAATTACTTAGAACAATAGACAAATTGTAGAAAATGCTGCGAATCAGCAGCCTTGGTGCACAGAGCCATAATTACAACATCAACCTAGCAACTACTCCCTTTGACACAAAATGCATATTTGCTGAAGCTGATTAGTTACGGTAATTTTAAACTTGTTAATCAAAGTATTTTTGTGCTTAGCAACTGACATTATGACTGAATGGGCCAATTAGCCTCCTAACAAAATGATCAAATGGCCCAAATGAGGTTAATTTGGGCCCCCAGTTATAAATGTCTATATGTTGTGACTTATGTGGTCAATTAGACTCTCTTTCATACATTTCTTGAGAATAACTCCAAAAATGGAAATCCAAATAGAGTGAAAGTCCAGCACCACTCACATTCACTGTATTAAACCACGTTTTATATTCTCTGAGACTCCAAACAGAAGTTATGCTTCAAACAAAGCATCCCTGCTGCAGATGTCTGGCACATGTCACAAGCAATTCAAAAAATTAAGAGAAAAAATTGAGCGTATGAGTGATAAAACGATGTTAAGAAAGTTTTTCGGCTCCAAGACCTCCAAGAGAACATAAAGGTTTATGGCTCCGCTCAGTGATAATGACAGCAGAGACACGACTCTAGTTCACACCAAGATAGCAATCATAGCAGGGAAGAAACAAGCCAAACTGAGTGGAAACATTTTTGCCCTCAAATTCCAGTGAGTGTTTAGCTGGTAATGGACCATGAAGGGATGGATGAGTCACTCAGGGTCTCTCTTACTGACCTCTCATCACTGCCCCCCTATTGTAACTCACTGGTGTGTACTGGTAGTGCATGTGTAAGTGTGTGTGCATGAGTGAGTGTGTGTGTGCGTGTGTGTGGGAGCAGTGCAGTGGGCCGGGGGGGCACTGTACGTTATCTGACACAGTGTTTGTGAGAGTCAGAGACATGCTCGTCGTGTCCACATGCAGGCAACCTTGGCAACATGGCCCTTGGAAGTGAGGTGGTGTGTGTGTGTGTGTGTGTGTGTGTGTTTATCTATGTGGTGATAGTACCGCGGCCTTGTAGCAGTTCTCCTATATATACACAGCACTAAAAAATCTGCAGACAGAAATCCAAGTCCTCTCTACAGCAAAGCCGGCAGTTCGTTCACATCTTTCAAGAAGAATTACAGCTCAGCCTGATTTTGAATCTTTGTGATTTACTTTTCCAGTTCTCCTAAAGCTCTTGTTAGAGAAAATGCTGCCTGCAACCTTCAAACTGTGTGCTGGCATCTCCTACAGGCACATGAGGAACATGACAGGTGAGTGAGAGGATTCTGTTCAGGTTGACACTCAGCCTCTTGTCGTTGCTTTCTTCTTGTACACGCAAAAAAACGCACATTTCCTTAACAGAGTTGTGCATGGAGCCTAGAGTCAGAGTGGCTGAACGAATCAAGGACTGAAGAATCAAGCAAACGCTTTTACTTCTCTTTTCTTTTCTTGTGTTTTCCCACGTTTTGAAAAACCTCTCGTGGAATGAATGGATTTAAAAACGTCGTGACTGTGTACTTTTTGCCTCTCTCTGCCAGGTCTGAGGAAGAATGCCATGGTGGCCATTCACCATGAGCTGAGCAGATTGGCAGGTCCCAGCCCCAGTAACTGGATCAGCCAAGTCCGTCGGCGGAGCTCCCTTCTCAGTAAGTTATTACATGTGATCACAGATTTCTATCACACAGATGGAATAAATGGAGTAACAGACTTGATATAACAGCTGAAACGGTGATCTTGAGAGCTTTGGGCTAAGAAATAAACAGACACTTCGGTGTTTTGCTTGCGAGGCATTTATCCTGATAATGTAGAGACATGATAGTGGACTCGCATTTTTACTTGCTGTGTTCTTTGTTTCAAGGTTCTCGTATTAGAGAGGTGGAGGGCTACAGTGAGGAGGAGATGTCTTACGTGAAGCAAGGTGAGGATGCACTGCAAAAGGCCATCAGCATCCTCAGCGAACAGGACGGCTGGACCATTGAAACTGTGGCTGTGAGTATAAAGACAAGACACACAGCGTAGATTTACATTTAACTGAAGAACTAATGAGTACAGGTCCTGTGACATACTCCATCGTGTATTTTATCTAATGTGAAAGAAAATGTGTGAGTGATTCCAGTTCTTGTCTAACCCACCTCCTCAGGCAAATGGAGACAAAGTCCTGAGTAAGACGGTGCCTGACATCGGGAAGGTGTTCAAGCTGGAAGTGATGCTGGAGCAACATCCTGACAATCTTTACGAAGAGCTTGTGGGAAACATGGAGCAGATGGGGGATTGGAACCCAAATGTCAAACAGGTCAAGGTAAGACTTACAATTTTCTCGTGTCTTCTTGTATCTGTGTAATGTTTTATTCTTGAGGACTGAGATGGGCTTAAAGAGATTCTGACAAAAAAAAAATCAATCAATAACCAATAAAAATCCCACAGATTCTTCAAAAGATTGGCCAGGACACGATGGTTACCCATGAGGTGTCTGCAGAGACTCCTGGTAATGTGGTGGGACCGAGGGACTTTGTCAGCGTCCGCTGTGCCAAGCGCCGGGGCTCCACCTGCTTCCTGGCCGGGATGTCCACTCAGCACCCGAAAATGCCGGAGCAGAGGGGAGTGGTGAGGTGAGTCAAGGGGAAATAATCGTCTTGTTGTTAGCATTTGGATGTATTCGGGGGCAATCAGCCCATTTAGGTGTGATGGACGGATGGGAAAACCTGACTGAAATGTATGCTGATGATGACAATTTTTCAGAGCGGAGAATGGACCCACCTGTATAGTCATGAAGCCGTGTGCCGAAGACCCGAATAAAACCAAGTTCACCTGGTTACTAAATATAGATTTAAAGGTAAGTGAGCTCCATGTCTGCACTGATTACACTGAAATGTAGGCAAGAACTTATAGCAGTAGTTGCAGTATATTTACTTAAGTACTCATTTGTAGTGTAATTTACGCCAGTGCTATTTTATGCATTTACTCCACTTCATTTCAGAGCCTTTTACATGAAATTATTGTAATAATTTCAATGTATTTTTAAAAAATGATAATTTTTAGTGTTGGACCATTGGTAAGACAAAAACATTGTAAAAGTGTGTTCTGACATTTTACATACGAAACATCTAGGGGCCTCTCTTGACCTAGGCTCCAGGACAACTGACTTGGTGTTCCCCCTCAGTTGTAGTGCAATTTGAGAAAGTAATCAGGAAATTAACTCAGGAGGAGCATAATTATACCCACTTCAACCAATTACAACAGTACAATACTGCTTAGGGTTTAATGCATGGGTAATAAACATCTGCTGGTATACTGTGACAGTAAAGCATTGAGTACTTTTACTTTTGATACCTTAAAGAGACCAAAAATATTTGAATTCAGCCATTATCTACTCACCAAGCAAAACAGCGTTCTCCTAAACAGCTGAAGGCTTGTTTTAAAATGTAAAAAACAAAAATAAAACAAGACATAAGTCTTTAATTACACCCGTTTCAAGGCTGAAATCTTCACTGTAGCAGCTTAGCTAGCTTAGCTTAAAGTGTTAGCATGCACACCGTCTGCAGTGGGTGTACAAGCTTGAACGCGCGCTGAGGAAATTTGGGGTCTCGGGTCTTCTGGTGACTTTTTTTTTCTTTGGTTGTTTTTCAAATTTTACAATGAGTGGAATGACTACATATCAGTTATTCTTTAAGTACATTTTTCTGATTATTCTTACATACATTTTCAATGCAAGACTTTTACTCATAAAAGAATGTTTATAGCGTGGGAATAGTACTTTTAAAGGATCTGAATACTTTCTCCATCACTGACTAAAAAGTGCAAAACAGCTAGCTTACCCAGTCTGACATTGTCTTTGTCTGTGTCGTCTGCAGGGCTGGATCCCAAAGACAATCATAAACAGAGTGCTCTCTCAGACGCAGGTGGACTTTGCCAACCACCTCAGGCAAAGGATGGCTAATAATGTTTCTATGGAGATGGCTCATGCCTGCTGACACAAGGTGCCTCTCGAGCTTTGGCACAGTGCACTCAGCAGTGGAAGGACAGCAAGCCCTGCTCATTACTGAATCACACAAACCTGCTTATAACTGCTAAAGGAATACGAAAATCCAGAGAGAATCAAGGAGATCGTGTTGAAGATGATGCTTGTGAAAGTCAGAGCACAGATGTTGGCTTCATTTGGCAAATGTGTGTTTTTCCTACCCCTCTTAATAGAAAATCTGTCATGAGATCTTGAGCACTGTGTGCCTCGATTGTTTCCGACACGTTCACTCCGCTCCACCTTTGCAGAGTCGGTGTTAGCAGTAAAACATGTAACAAGCTGCACATTGTTTCCTTCTGATAACACTCCAGTTATTTCCCCCTCTCTGTTGTGAAATTGCACTTTTATTTCAGTGTTTTATTTATTGATTTATTGATCACACTACTACAACTGCCAAGTGAATAAACGATTGTAATGTCAGTGATATTCATGTCTTTATGCTTTTATAGTGCTGGTGGAGGAGAAGAAAAGCCGTTTTGGATAATGATCACTCTGTCCTTTCATGATGCATGAGAAATAAAAGCCCATAAAACATGTCAGTGGTCATGGCTGGCTTAAGAGACTGAAAACAAAACACAAAACTGTACAGAAAAGCTGGAAAATACACAGCAATTGCGTAATAATTCCACTTCAACAAGGGAGGAGACGGCCGAATTTAAAGGTTCTCTTTTAAAATCTAGCACATAAAAATGTCTTCCTGTTCCTTGATGGGCTTTCAGACTGACAGTGTGCCAGAACGAGCAGGTGTTTGGCCATTCAGCTGTGTGAGGAGCCCAGCAGCGAGCAGTTCGGCGCGAGCCAGCAGCACATTCCCTGAGATCAAGTTAACAGTGGATTTCGTCCCAAACAGGAAATCTGTCCTCCATTATTGCCAGTTGTGTAACATTTCTCCCATTTTGTGCAGTTTTTATCGATCCAAAATGTTTTGTAACAGCTCATTTTCTTGGATGTGGTGCACAGTGCCGGGGCCAGGATTCTCACTTTCTGTCTCACATGATTAAGAGGGCTGCGAGATAGTCACCAGCACTACTTCAGAGTTATTATGACACACCACTAAAAGGCCTGAAGGATGTTGAAAAAGGGAGCTGAACCTGTGAACTATAGTAGCTGTTTTTTCCATATTCACTTTTTTTAGAATTAAGGGCAATGACAAACTCCAGTGTTCTCTAAATAAAACAAACCAGTGCAGAATAATTCCAAGAGCTGGTTTGCGCAATGCAAAACAAACACTGTTTTTTTCCTTGAAAGAATGTTCCAGAGGGGTAATAACTGACATCTGCTTGAAATCCCTCAAAATCTGAACATAAGCAGATGTGAGATACTCAGAGATCTTGTTGCATTATTTGTGTAATGAAATGAGCGGAGAAATTCTGGGGTGGGAAAGGGAAAATTTGTTGTGTAATAAGACAACCAGGACAAAAAAAGCCCAGCAGGATCTTGCAGTCATGTCGAATCTCTGGCACTGATTATTTTTTAAAGGGGCTCTCTGTAACAATTTGGAGCGATTAACAAGTAATAATCACTTTTTTTTTTTTTACTGGTAAGCAGATTGTACCATGATTTGGAAATTAAACCTTGCCCCCTTTTTTTGCAACTGTCCAAAGGACAATGACATTATGCACGTTGTCGAGCGCCTCGTCTCAGTGCCTCTCCCCACTCTGCTAACAGTGAGCAACAGTAGCCACACGTTCGTCTAGAAAGCTGGTTATTCTAAGTGCTATATATCGAAGGCAACTGGACTTGTTTCAGTGTCTTGAAGACGTATCCACTCTCATCCAAGAGGCTTCTTCAGTTCATCTGATATTGAGCATTTTTAAATAAACTGAAATCAGTATTTCTTTTATCCGATCCAATGAAACAATGCACTGATTTGGAGGATGCAGTATGTAATCTGTGAAGTAACTACTCACTAAAGTTATCGAATTAATGTAGTGCGTAAAAAGTACAATATTTATCTGTAAATGTAATGAGTGGAAGTAAAAAGCGGCAGCGAGACAGCAGTACTCTTAAATCACCTCAAAATAGTAGCTACTAAACTACCGTACAGTACTTACGAAAAGTAAATAGCAATGGATCCTTTTACCTGGCAAAAAAAATAAACCAGCATAAACATTATTATGACTTTTAAATGTGTTTAAAATGCTTTTTCCCTGGAAGCATCAATCTGGCCAAACTGAACCAAATGTAGGACCAACTTTGGTATGCAGGTCCCACTTTACCAGATTAGAAACTTCAGAACCACTTGAGTTCTTTAAATTATATGTCTTTTTATAGCATAACTGTTGTATTAATCAACATATTTACAGTTTGGGTTAGGGTTAGGATATATATATATATATATATATATATATATATATATATATATATATA
>CAEMYA010000002.1:2105748-2121270 GCA_903131615.1 Diplodus sargus | reverse complement strand
GTGTGATACAAGCACCATGTCTTGCATTATGGAGCTTTCTATTTAAAATGCTTTAAGTTGTTTGTTTCCTCTCTCATAATGTCTCTGTCCCCTATCAGTTCTGCAGTTTCTGTGTGATGACTGTGACACAGTTGACTGTATTGATTTGGTGTTTTTTTTACCTTGTTTTTAAATCTATCTGTACAGAAGAAAATGTTGAGTTGGAAAAGGCCAGAGAGGAGTGGGAGGCTCTGGAGAACATCCAACCAGGTCAGATCTATCTTGCTGTTTCACCTGTTTGGATCCTGATAATTATAACTTTGTTGTGTTTTTTTTTTTGGATTGTTTCTTTCATTGCTGTTCTAAAAGAATAACTTTTTTATGCAATGTATCCACCAGCTCTCACCGAGGACTCAAACCCGACCCCAATCATCTCCTTCAATGAAGCCCTGCAGTACTTCCAGACCACAGACCTTGGGGACTTGCTGGTAAGGACTGTAGCATACCAAACAATCTCAAATGAAAACTGATATATCAGTATTGGCCAACTCTTAAACAATAGCAGCTGGAGCAGTTTATAGAACAAATGAAGGCTAGAAAACAAAAACTACCTGCATTGTGATCACTCGTATGGTAAATTCTAGCATAGTGTACGAGTGAAACAATTTTGTCACACTGTAAGAGTAGAACAAACTTTCCCTTAAACACACTTTATCTGCAGTGGCTTCAAACCACAGGAAGACTGCACCTAGGTGAACAATGTAGTGAAAACAGTTAAAAAGGCATCATTGCAATCATGTCTGTTCATTATGCTATAAATGTCCAAATAATGTTAATGATTAAGAATTGTATTCAACATGCAACTATAATTATTGAAGCTGTACTGTATTTTTGTCCTCTCCCTTGCATCTGTAGAAAAACATCCAGCCAACCATTCGCAGGACAGGTCTGGCCGCCATCACACACTTCCTCTTTGGACCTCCACGGCTGCACAGAGAACTCCTGGAGGAGAGGGATCTGGTCTTTGCCATTGCACAGTGTGAGTGTGTGTTTGTATGATCATCCCGCCAGGTATAAAACTCATGAGTATTTCTATTAAACCACTGATTTTCTACAGGCCATGTGGACAATAGCCAAACAGTCCATATGCGTGTCCTCCAGACCATTTACAAGAGGTTGATAGGCAGCAGGCTGGACTGTCCTCGCTTCGGGGCGCACTGGGAGAACATCGGCTTTCAGGGTAAGACACTTTAAACAGCACGACATTCCCATCTTCAACAGGCTGTGTTAAAGCAACTTATGACTCCATGTGTTGGTTTGATTTCTGCACCTCAGGTACAGACCCAGCTACTGACCTACGTGGCACTGGCTTCCTGGGACTGATGCATACTCTGTACTTTGTGATGGACCCAGAGACTCTGCCGTTGGCTAGAGACATCTACAAGTTGTCACAACACCCTACACAGGTAGCACCACTTTAGTTCACTCCATGCATGCATGTGTTTAATTTATTAGAGACTCTGGTCTATGTTCATTTTGGACAACTGATTGAGAACTCAGATTTCACTAATCCTTCAGAGAGACACTGAAACTCCTCCCCTTCAGGGATGCTGCTTTGTAGCTGACCATGAACTTTGTCTCCCCTCAGAGAGATCTATAACAAAAAAAAAAAAGCCTTCCCCTCAGGGATCAATAAAGTCGGCTGCAAGACAGGCATGTTCCAAGACTTGCTCTTGTAGCCTTTGTAAGTTTTCCCTGTGGACCTAAATTTCCTTGTGTGTTTTTCCTGGTTTAGAACTTTCCATTCAGTGTGATGTCAATCAACATGACCCGCATTGCTCTGCAAGTACTCAGAGAGGAAGCCTTGTCCAAGTGAGTCACTGGTCCTCAGTTTTTGTTTAACTGCATCTTCTATCTATTTGTCACAGTATCTCTTCAAACCAGTGCTCCTCTCTGTCTTCTCTACGTAACAGGGAGTGCAATCGTCGTCAGCAAGTGGTTGGTGTGCTGAATGAGTTTTATGTTGCCACGTATCTACACCTGTACCAACTGTGGAAGACCCAACAGAAGACCATTGCTGACTCTGGCTTTGTACTAAAAGGTAAACGAAACTGAGTGGTGTTTCTTTAAAGATAATGCTTATTTGTTAATTAATTTAGTATAAGATCATTCTGTTGCAGATTCATTGCATTCGGGATAAAATTGCTGCATGGGGTTTCCTCTAATTATTTTATATTATGATAAAGTGAGTGCAGCAGTTAAAGGGAATTTCAATTAATTTACACATCAAATACAGCTCTTGGAGAGCACTATTAAGTGAAAACAAGGTTGTTTAAACATGTTCACTTCAGAGGGAGCTGCCTGATATCTGATAAATTGCCTCAAAGGCTCAGAATCAGTGATGGTTGGGGCTGAATATGACAAGCTTAAAAACATAAATAAAAATGTGATGGTGTTAAGTTAGAAAGAAGGGCTCTTACCAGTCCTCTGTAGCCAGCACAGGTAAGTATTCTTTCAAGTTTACATGTTTTATTTGGTTGGGTTAGCCACACCTAACCCATGTGCATTTTAATGAGGTTGAAATTATATAAGAAGTTACAGCTAGCACTCGTAAAGCTTAGCTAAATTAATTGCATTTAGGATAAAGGAAGTATTGTAGATATTTTTCTTTGCCAGGGGTATTTTTCCAGCTGCATGGAAGGTTTCAGTCGTAGTGCCCATTTTTAAGGCAGGTGAACCAACTGATGTAGCCAACTATAGGCCATCAGTATTTTGCCTGTGGCATCAAAGATTGTAAAAAAATGGTAACTGAACAACTAACTGACTTTCTAAATTCTGGGCAAGCTCTCCTTCATCCTATGCAATTCGGCTTCAGAAAAAACCATTCGACCGAAATGGCTACCTGCTATTTTCTTGAAAAAATCAAATCAAAACTAGACGGTGGGAGTGCTGTAGGAGCTGTTTTTTTTTATCTGAAAAAAGCTTTTGATACAGTCAATTATAATGTTCTTCTTTCAAAGTTGTCAAATTTTAATTTTTTTGATGATGTAATGAAATGGATGGAATCCTATCTTACTATGAGAAGGCAATGCACCAGAGTTGGGAATAAAATGTCATCATTTATTAACTGCTCTGTTGGTGTCCCGCAGGGCTCAGTCTTAGGCCCTTTATTATTTAGTTTATATGTTAACGACCTACCACTTTCATGTCCTGAAGTTGAAACCCAAATGTATGCGGATGACACGGTTATCCTGGCACATGGAAGAGACAGATGTGAAGTAGCAGCAAAATTAACAGCAGCAATGGCGAAAATTGCCACCTGAGATATTATATATGCACTCAATGATTTTTTCACATATTGCATACTGCATCACAAGTTGGTCACAAACTGGAAAAACAACACTTGCTCCTCTACAAACGCTCTATAAACAAACTCTCAAGGTATTAGACAAAAAGCCATCAAGTCATCATCACTGTAACATCATTCAAAAGCATAAACTCTTGACTTTTGAAAATTTAGTGTGTCTTGCCGATGTTAGTTTAGTGTATGGGGTAATTCAGAATCTGGCTGCTCCTCCATTAAAGGAGTACATATTACTGCGCCCAGACAACAAGAGAACAACGAGGACGACTAGCAGAGGTCACTGTGCAGTACAGCACAGACGTACTGAGTTTGGCAGATCAGCCTTTCTGTCAGAGCCACTAATTACTGGAACTCGGTACCAAATGAGATCAGAGACATTAGTACATGTATTGGCTTTAAATCTAAGATGAAATCATGGCTTAAATCTACTCAGTTATGCACCCACCAACCATAAATTCAAACATTAACTCACTATTTTGTAATCTTTTTTAGTGTTGTATCTTAACATAGTCTTGTTGTGTCTTAACATTGTGATTTTTATTATTATTTTGTTGTGTTGTATTGTGTTTTAAGAGTGTGAAACTGTGTTATTGTTGTTGTTTGAAAGGCTGCTTGTGTGATGAGTTGTTTTTGTTTTGTTGGGTTGTATGTGTTAGATTTATGTTATTGTTCCTGCCCAGGGACAACAGATGAAATTTAGCTTGTAGCTAATTCTGGTATTGCTGAGAGCCATGCACTGTCCCTGTTAAATAAACAAACAAATAAATAAATAAATAAATTCTGTAGTGTCAGCCTAAGCGGAGCAGCTCAAACTCTAAGACTGAAAACAAGGACTAGCTAGGAACAGCTAGCCTGCTTAAGTGTAACAGACTAGGAAAAAAAAAACAGAGCACCACCCCTGTTGAAACTACAACCTTTAATTTTTACATTTCTTTTGTACTGATTAAAAATAAAATACATTAGTTAATTGGCTTGATTGAAGGTGCAAGAAAATTACCCTCTATATTGGTGCATTGGGCACTGGAACCAAAACTAAGACCCAGAGGGATGGACTTAAACAGTTGCTAAAAATTATCCGCATTGCTACAAAACAATATGCCCATTCTTCTTTAACTTTCAACAAAAAATAATAATAAATGTAGTAACCAAAATACTGAATTCTTTCTTTAAATCATGGGTCATGGGTCTGTGTGTTGCACTCAATGCTCAGATTGCAGAAACACAGTTAACACAGATTGTTGTCCCGGCTTGAGTCCCACAGTCTGTGTTTTCTAACCCTTCAGAAGTGGAGCTGTTTGCCAAAAAGAACCCCAAGCAGATGCTGCGCCGACTAGAGGTCTTCCTGAAAGAGAGGCGGGCAGGTGGAATCCCCCGTGGGACGTCGCCAGACCCTCAGGCCCAACAGCCGTCTCCTGGCCTGGGGGAACGAGGGGCCAGAGCCGGCACCGGACAGGGAAGCAAAGGAAAGGAGATGCACTTCACAGGAGTGTGTGATCTACCGCCAGATATGGAGGGAGAGGCCAGACTCATCTAAGCTAGACTCTGTGTGTGTGTGTGTGTGTGTGTGTGTATGTGTGTGTGTGTGTGAGTGTGAGTGTGTGAGAGCAATCAGTCCTGTTTGTGAGTATATCTATGTGTGAGTGGCTTCCTCTCAGAGAGCTAGAATCCCACCAGACCCTGATCTAGGACCTGCTATCTGAACCCATTCAAACACTTAAACTCCTTCTACTGATGCTGGGGTGCTGCACTTTGTTCTGATAAAGCTTGGGGGAGGGGGGTGGTCTTTCAGAGTTATATGATTTTTTTTTTTTTTTTTATTGATTAATTTATATTTTTTAAACAGAGAACATATAACCGACAATAAAAAGAGCTGATGCAGGTCAGAAACACAAGATGTCACAAAAAACAACAAGAAAGTGAATGCTTGCACCTTTGTGTGGATTTAGTAGCCAAATCAATAGCTGCCAAATTCTTGTGGTTGAACTCTACTTGCCCAGAAGTTCAGAACGTACACACTTATTTCCCTAGCGTCTCTCAGTCAGGGTATGCTAGCATTGCAGAGGGAGCATGGCATGGAGTGGCTTCTTAACAGGCTTGGCGTTCTCTCTCGTTCCAAGGTAAAGCTCCACGCAAACGGCTCATAATGCAAGCTAAAGGCAGCATTCAGGCATAATGTTAAACGCTCTGTTAACTTTATGTTGATAAGAGAGAAATGAACCAGAGCCACAGAGCAAACACAAACAGCATGAGTGGAGAGTGGCAAATAGAAAAAACCCAGAGAGGTTACAGATTTTTTTGAGCGGGGAGCAGAAATCGCGAGTAGAGGCTGTTCTCATGTATCGTAGAGTAGACTTTGAATGCAGCTTGCGTTGAAGGTCTGATCACCTTGCATTCTCTCTTAGAGTGCGGATGAAATAAATGTTATGTGAAAGATGTACAAGAATGCATATTCAGTCCAGATGTGTGGAGGTATAGCCAGCTGTTGTACTCATGGTTGCCAGGCGTCTGCTAGACTCGGTCAAGAGCTCCCACTTAATATGGGGGAATTTATTTTAAATAATTTAAGGAATAACTATTTTAGTCTTTTTCTGAAGGGACAGCTGTCATAACTTTAGAACTTTGTTATTAAATTGATGGCTGAGTGACTGTGAGAAGGATTTTTAAAACAGTTAAGTTCCACCAGAACATCTGAAATCCTCTCAACGTTCGCGTTAAAGCCGAAGAGACATTTCATAACAGAGTCCGTGTGTTTTGCTTGGTCCCGGCTGAGGTAGAAGTCTGGTATGAGCTTTCTCTACATTCCGTTATAAAGCATGTGATTGTAATTTTTTTTTGACCAGTTCAAAATTTATTCCAGTGTGTGTGCGTGCGTGCGTGTGAAACGAAATGACTGAGCTGATATTGATGAAGGGTGCCTCTCCTCGGAGATGTATGGTACAGTATGCAATCGCAGCTCTTACTCAATGATAATCAAAACGACAGTGCTGAGTGATGATAGAAATCGTTCCTAACTTCAGGGTTTGTACGTATGTGCGTGCGTATGTGCGTGCGTGTGTGTGTGTTTGTGTGTGTGTGTGTGTGTGTGTATATGTGTGCGTGTGTGTCATATGACAGGAACTGACTACAGATGGGGTGCTTTCCTCTGCACACACAATAAGCCAGCTTTACTAAGTACTTGATCCATCAAGCTGCAAAGACGGTACTTTTTTCATTTTCAAAATGGTACATAACATTTTTGAGGACAAGCTTTATCCTGAGAGAACACACTCTTTGGTTTGCTTCTGTAAAAACCACACGCTAGGTCTGGCCTAGGTATGCAGCGATTATAGATTTTGATGGTACGATTATAGTCTGAGGAAAAATTCTGGTTTCAAGATTATAATGCATTAATTTATTTCACAACACTATGGCAGTATGAAATCACATGAGCATTTTTAACCCAAGGTTTTATTTTGTTTTGATCCCACAACATTTATTAGTTGGCTTTAGGTTTTAACAGTTGCTGAGTTTTAATATGGAAATAGTACAGTAAGAAATAATGCATAAGAAATAAAGTAAAAAATCAAAGTGTTTGACCTTTTAAGCAGCGCCTTTTTTCGGCAAGCTTTGAAGATTGGTCATGATTCTTTGTGTATCCAAAATGCTCTTTCAACAACAACTCAAGGTTTTTTTCTGCAGTGTTGGGACCCTCAGCAATTGTTTAGTGAACATTGCCACCCCAGTGACAACGTGTGTAACTTTGCCTGTCTGACCTTCTCTTGCATGGCATTTTGGTCAGTGGTCTCATACAATAACATCTGGGTTATGTTTCTAACTGCCAGCCCAAATCTGTTCCTTTTTTTTCTGGTATCCAGAGTATATCCAGATTGATTTTAGGAAGTCTGGGGAGGGAAACAAAAACAAAAAACACCCTTTAAATGCCTTTTTTGCATATTGAATTAAAACCACACTTGGAAGTACTTTGTACTGATGTGTCTCAGCCGAGAAGCTCTGGCCACTCATATTGGATTTCGAAGTGTCTTTTTTAGTGCCACACACAACGTCAAATCCAGAGAGACAGAAGTGCATCAGAGCAGCTGGGCAGAATCCGTGCTGCTACTAGCAGAAATTAACTGTCTGCCCCCCTGACTTCACAGTGCCAATGAATGCAGAGTGTGCTTTCCATGTTGGAAAGCTGCATTACCAACGTACAGCAATACTGGCGCCTAAGTGGTTACCACAGCAACCCATGCAGATACATATGTTGTTGTTGTTGTTGTCTGGACCCCAAAATCAGATCCGATCACTTCAAAATAACAGTGCGGACACAAACAAATTGGATTCCCCTGCTAAACATAGACAAACATAGCAGATGATTGGTTGCACGATTGGTTACAAGTAGTAGCCTATCAACACTCAAAGTTATTCCTTTGTTAAGTTATTTTTGTTTAACTTTCCTCACTGCACATCCATTATTCATTGAAATATAATGTACCATAGTGTCTCTTTTTTGAGAGTATGAACCTTAAAACTCAGTGTAGGTGAGCCTTAAAAAAATCACTATCTTGGTAAAACGTGGTAATAGTGAAAACTTAATCGCTGCATCCCTATTCTGGACACGGCTGTGCGGCCTGGAGTGGGTAGAGCTGCTCAGCAAAGCTGGTTCCTGCTTTGTGCTAATGTGAAACCGCCTCCCATCGTTGTAGTCTCAATCAGTAGCATGTTCAGGTAGCACTAGTACTGTAGCATCCTATAGCCTCCTCTTCTTCGTAAAGCTTGTTGATGTCATGTCTCAGTTACAGTCTGTAGTGTCATGAGTGCGCAAACTGTTACTACTATAGCACATTTATTTCGTATTTGCATCAAGTCTCCTTCAGTAGACACACATTAAGGTGGCGCAGCGTATGTTTTGAAGAGATGTGGGATTGGCTTGACATGTTATTGACCTTGTCTTCTAAGAAGGTAAAAGTAAAAACGGTGCCTACATCCAGTGGAGCCATGTGAGGTAGAGTGCTGCTCGGTCCTCGCTTCCCCCTTTTTTTTTTTTTTCATCTTTCATTTGAGCCACCGTGCCACAGTAGACTCCCTCCACTCATGTAACTCAGTTAAAAGAGTTGACCCTTAAAACATGCAGGCCTAATGGATACATACATAAAATACACAGGCATGTACATTTTCTGTTAACATCTACTCGTACTCATACTTTGCCATCTCCGTTCTCCACCAAATGAGCTGTTGTAGTTTAGCCAATTGTTTGCGAGTGTTTTGACTGAACAGGAAAATTTGCACTGTTGTAGATATTTGATAGTATGTGTGACGTATGCAAGAGGAAACAGGCCATCTTCAATAGCCATAATGTCCATTATCGCCCACCTCATTGCAAAACAGGCTTCGCGGATTCCCCTCCTTGCTCTAAAAAAAAATTGCACCACGGATATAATCTCACATTTAGTTTTATTAAATTTTAAACTGAGGAGCAGTACAGTGTATGTAAATCAGGAAGTTTGTATATAGAGAATTAATGATTGTAACTGTATGATTGTCTGTAGGGCATTATACTGAAACACATTGCTTACCTCAAGACTTGAGACAAATCTCTCCTTTCTCTCTCCTGATGTTCGTTTGGCCTCTTAAGTCAGACTCTTTTTTTTTTATGTTTCCTTCCTCCTAGGCCTTCTCTCATACCAATTGGACATGTTATATAATGTATATTCGACACCTGAAGCACTACGTAATAGCAAACTAACACAAAAGCTGGTCAATGTTACGTGTATTCTATTTAAAGACACATTTATAGACACTATATAGGCCCTCACACGCTCTGATGCACAGCTGCAGATAAAAATTCCTTTTTTAAAACGATCTATAATTGGCTGATGTTTACCATGTTTGAAATAAGCTGGTTTTCTTGTGGCTTCAGTGATAGTACAGTATACTTTTGCTGTGTTTAAGTGTTTGATGTCCGGAAAACACTCAGAAACAACTTTACAGCTACAGTCACAAACAAACAGTTCAGTATATGATTGTAAAGATATAGGCTTGATTAGCAGTCATAATACGGTGTATGCTTTGACCTTGGTATATATTCAGTATCCGAACAAGGCCTGATTTATCCTCTCATGTTACCAAAAGTTATATTTTCAGCAGTTGTAATAGATCATATTCTTATGCGTTGATCATCATTTGGAATCTCCTCAGTTGTGAAACCAGAACCAAGAGAAAAAAACAAAAAACGGGTTCTTGCAGGATGTCGGATGCTCTGAGAGGTGTGGTGTGTGAAGTTCTGCTTCCTACAGCAGCAGCAGCAGCTCGGCAAATACAATCACTTCTCTCAAGATCCTGCGCTTTATATGAAGGTGTTTTACTGTTGCCGTCGTTGTCATGTCCCTCAGAGCATTTTATGACTGTACCTTGATTGTAGAAGCCCTATTTTATACTGAGAGTTATTTCAGAATACAGTATGTGCTGTTGTACATTAAATGTATTGTATGGAGAAAGCTAAATAAATGCTGTTTAAAAACTAATGTTTTTTTCTATGTGGATTCACTGAACCTTTAGTGACCTTACACTGAATATCATGAATAATTTGAATGGCTTTTGCACACTATCTACTGATAGTATGCATATATGCCCTTCTACAATATGTTTTCCTTTTAGCACGCAATAGATAAATGTACTTCTGTATCGTGCCAACAGAAAATGCTTTAACAATTTGAAAATGAATCATTTAGTTGATCAAAGAAAATAGATTTCAAACTGTTTTGATGATCAAATAATCGTTTAAGTCCAGGGTTTGTATGGGAGCTGGAAATCCTTGAAAATGCTTGAATTTTGGCATGTGTTGGCATATATTTAGCATTAATATTGGATGTTGAACATTCACTAAATACAGTACAAGTACAACGCACACTTTTGTCAGAAGCATTAATCCTTGGTCTATCTCAGCCTTATATAACAATAGAGAAAAAAGGAATTAAATTAGTGATGAAAGTTGCATTAAAGAAATAATAATTTGGCAGGTTTTTTTAAGGTCTAAAAAGCTTGAAACAGCTGAAAGATGTTACTGCTTTACTCTGATAATAGTACAGTCCCAATCAAAGGTTTTAGAACGCTTACTGGCAGGTTTGAATACTTTAAATTGTGTAGAATTGCTATGTAGATTGGAGTTAGGTCGCAGCTATGGCTGGCCATGGTAATGTTCTGACGTTCAGACACTAGAGGGCACACTTTGACAGATCTGAAGCTGAAGGACCAAAACTGAAAGAGGACATTCACCATCTACAAGTCCTCCATTATTCACCGATTCTTTTAGATGTTTGCATGTCTAAAATACCCTTATGTACTTAAATAATGATCAAACTCTATAGTCTGTTCAGTGGCAGAAGCCAAACGTTGTTCAGTTTTATAAAACCAACTGTTTATCAGTGCTTCAGCCTTCAAATTTGTGTCAGTTAATTGCTGTGAAATTCAAACCTAATCCTTATTTATGCTGCCTTTGCTTGTTTAGTTTATTTAAACCTCATAAGTTCCTCTGGTGCTTCATCATTAGGGAGGAGCACCAATGCTGGCAGGCTGTGTAGACACTCCTGAAAGTCTCAGCCACAGTCCAACACTTTTCAGTCTGCACTCCGTCTATAATCAGTGAAAATAATTACTGAGGCGGCATTAAAGCCAGATAAAACATAAATTCCAGTAAGTTTTCTTTTCCCGTTTGTGTTGCCATTATGCAGGGACATGGTGGCGTGATGCTGAAATATTTGTAACTGATCACAAAGGGGAGATTTTGGTCCTGGGTCAATGAATTTGGGATACCTCCAGAGGAATCTTGGTGCTGCATGCTTCAACATCTGTGCCTAATCAGACTCATGGCTCCGGTCCCACAGTGCCAGATGACTGGGCTGTGGCAGACCTGCTGAATCACAGCACACACACAGGATGGAAAAAATATTCCCGCCGACCTTTTATCACTAGTGTGTGTCGAAATGACACACAAACCATTTTTCATATCTGCTAATAGTCCGTCTGCGCCTGCGTAAGTGTTCTTTAATGTGCATGCCTTTTCAGTGATAAGCGAAGGACAAATCAAGTGAGAACAGCGATTATGTAACTCGGAAGGGCATTGAAGGGTTAATAGTCTAATATACAGACTTCCCTCATGTGTCAGATGTCCTGCTGGAGTGTTTAGGTGTCCACATGCCCAATGAGAATGAAGAGAAAGGAACAGGATGGGGTTTTATAAGTCTGTTTCCATTTGTACCTAGTGAGCCTGCTGGAATACAGCATTTTTTTCTCACTCTTGCTCTCTCTTGCCTTCCCTCCCCCCAACTCTCTTTCTCTGATGTCATTGTTTCCTGCCCAGTAGATGCTGACGCTCAGCTCAAGGCTGCACACACAGACCCTGAACTTAATGTATACTCCTGCTGGATCTGACTGACAGGAATTTACAAAAGCAAATAAAGGTGATGTCACATCCATTTAAAAATCCATCAGGAAAATATGCCGCTGTCTTTTCTCTGCATTGCAATCAAACTACAATGTGTGCGCTAGTAAGTGCAAAGTATGGCAAGTGTGAACGTTTGTCATTTAAGTCAGATTAAGGACTTCAAGTGTTCATGATCACTGTATATCTTGTTCTTTCTTTCTTTTTTTTTATTTGCTAACATCACATAGTGCCTATTCTACTTTAACTGCACGTTTCACTGCATTAGACTAAGTATACACAGCTATGGTTACTAGTTGCTTCTCCAATTAAACTTTTACACAGATTAAATATTTACAAAATGTGATTAGTTAATAAAGTATCATTATTATTATTATTATTATTATTATTATTATTATTATATACCATATTAATAACAACCTATCACTTAAGTATCTAAATAAGCTTAAGCTCATCCAGCTAACTTACAACAATAAAAATGCTGCTACGACATAATGTACAAGTATAATAATAATCCAATGATTTTCATAATATAAAAACTATAACAATAAAAGTATAATAACTGCTGACCATTTTTCTGCATTAAGCAGCAACTTTATTTTTAAGTAGCCAGCCCAGTACTAAACTACCACTAAGTTAACGTTACCTAACAGAGTTTACTTCATTTTAGCTAGCTAGCCTATTGCTACCTTTTCTTAAGTAATACATCTGGGCCCGTATTCCTAAAGAATCTGAGAATCCTCTCAGAGAGCTCCTAATTTAGCCTAAAAATTCCTAGCAAGGAGTCTTAGCTTAGGAGTGATTTCAGAACATTCTCAGAGAACTCTGAGCAAGGAATGGACAGAAACTCCTATCTTAGTGAGGAGGTGTGGTTGACCCCGTTGCTCGGTATGAGTCATCATTTCAAAAGCTGTGATTGGTTGATCCTAAAAGCTAGATCAAAAATATACTTTTGGTGATAATGGCCAAAGGATGGACCCTCAAATCGGTAAACTTAATCATAGAATCTAATCTTATGAAGACTTTGTAATTGTGAATAATATTTCACATCAAAGAAAATATCTGTTAAATGAATAGTAAGCTATACTTTAAAATTATCCTACAAAATGCGTGAAAACTCAGGCCCACTTGCACAGTATTCACATAGTGATAGTTATATTTATTTGCTCATATTAATTGCCATGCTGGTAATTTTTGCACTTTTAACTTTCAACATTTCAACTCAATTTGGTATTAACGAGGGTAAAATGGCTCAGCTTTCATCAATGTCTGTGATTGCTGACCGGCCTATAAGAAGCAGTGTTGGTTGGCTCTCCCTGTTGCCAAATTCCTCAGTGTTGTGATGACTTTCTTTTCCGGTGGTATTGCATTGTGGCGTTGGGTTGGAGAAGTAAGTGCATCTCTAATGAGATCAACCACAAACATGATTCCTGCACGATCCAATCTGTAGCGTTTCATTAATTCACTGCCATCCAGTGTTTGGAGAATATCTCTCCTGCCTCTTCTGTCCGCCATTTTGTCCTCTGCTTAGGGAACTCCTAAGCCGCTTAAAAGTCCTCTTCCCTGCTCTTAACAGATCTCACCTTAGGAGCTCTCTTAAGAGCTAGGATTCTTTAGGAACAGCTTTTGTCTTTACTTGGATCTACTCTTCACTTTTAGGGAAAATTCTAAGAAAACATCATGATCCTAAGAATTTTCTTAGAATTTGGCCACTAGGAGCGATTCTTTGTACTAAGAATCTTTAGGAATACGGCCCCTGAATATCTTCCACCAGTGTTCCATTATTATGTAAGGCATTAAAGCATGACTCTTGCAAATGAAAAGTTTAACTCATAAGCAGTAACACCCAACATTAGTTAGGCTTTTTGCTGCGAGCTAGCAGCAGCTAATGGTAGCTAATATTAACCGCTAATTGTTGCTATAGCTGTAGATAGAAATTGCTGCAACTGCTAACTGACATTACTGAGTCATTTAACTGACTTTATGAATCCTCTCCACTTGGAAACAATATTTTAGCATTAAAATAAAGTCTTGATTGACACTTTTAGCAGGTTTTTAGAAAA
Source organism: Diplodus sargus (assembly GCA_903131615.1). NCBI lineage: Eukaryota > Metazoa > Chordata > Actinopteri > Spariformes > Sparidae > Diplodus > Diplodus sargus. The sequence continues at coordinate 2,107,445 of CAEMYA010000002.1, read as the reverse complement.
AAGCTAAGTTTATTTTAAAATGCTTGAGCTATCATACTGTGTAGTAGGTTAACGTGACGTCAGAACAGGTAAGGCTGTGTAAGGTCTTAACTTGAGCATGTGAGTGCTTTCTTTCTGTATGATATCAACTTTTCACTGTAAAGGTAAGTATGTGTGTTATCTATTATTTCAGTTAAGTTCATATTAGGCATTTATAGTTATGCTTTAATGTAGCTGGTCAATAGTGGAGCTAACATTTGCCTCGGTAACGTTATAGCTCGCTACCTTAGCCTTAGTTCTTATTTCTACAAACTGAACTAGCTAGCTAGCTAAAAAAATGAAGAATATGTTTGCCCATGAGATCTGGTAAAGCTGATGTACAAAAAGGCACGATTTGGAAATATACAAGAAAAGTACAAGTGCCTCAAGATGTTACAATATTTGAGGAAGTTTATTCCTGTATTCCTCCATTGCTTCTTGCATGTCATACACCATATCATCTTCCCTCCATTAGAAGAGGAATATTTCCCAACAGAAGTAGCTGCTGTGGCCTTTGTCTGATCCATGCCTTATGAGTGAGTAACTGAAATGATTCATGTGTTGTTTTTCATGCCTTCCTTTGGCTCGTATTATCAGGACAGTGCTGGTACAGATTTCTGTCTGTATTGTGAAATAGTTGAGGAGGGGAAAAAAAAGAAGAACAGCTTTCCAGCAAGCTCCCCTGTGTGTGGCTGACTCCTTGCCAGTAGAAAGGGCCTCCGCTTGACCTTACTGTAGTCTGAATTATCTGCTGAATTCTTCACAGTATTAGTCATATCCTCCACGGATACGATTGCACTTTGCAACAGTTTTCTCAAAATCCATTCATGGATGGTCAGTTTTCATTTGAATGCATTTCTTTTTTATTTTCCTCACAATCTGATTGTGTTTGAACTGAATTATTCAAGCAGGTGTTTGTGCTATTCACTCAGTCTGAGGCCCATTCGGAGGAAATCATACTCATGACCGTCTGAGCAGACTTAACAGGACTGCAGTGAGCCTCACAGTGTTTTTAACAGACAGCTTTACTCTAACATCAGACTTTCCTGGAAGATAAACCTCCTCTCATGGACAAGTGCAGGCGATGATGGAGGGGTTTTTTTTACTACTGGAGCAAAAACTGGAGCTGAGGTCATTGCATTTTGTAGGAATGTCTGCACAAATGCCCCCTTTTACTCTGGCATAGAGTCTGATGTTGTTGAGAATTTGGGTGTTTCACCAAAAATGTTGTCATTTCTTGTCTTACATCTTCACCTGGAGTTTCATTTCGGGCCCAGTATGGATCTATCATTCATCACTGAGCACTGAGCAACAGCTCTGGATTACCAGGGAGGACAGGAGGATGTGCTTTGACTAGACTATTGGACATAAATACTAGACGTTCAAGGCCCTAACAAGCTCTCCAAACAGTATACAGAGGAGGAAGAAGATGGGGGGGATGGCAAAGAAAACACCAAATGTTAAGGTTATAATTCTGTCATCTGCTCAAACAATCCTCCTGTCCTGTGTGTGTGTGCTCCTCCGTGGCCCCCCTTGCCTGCCATAACTTCTTCTCCAGAAAGCAGACGGTGAGCTACGCAACACACTGAGGAAAGAGTGACGGAGCACCTCGAAACGAGATGGAAAGCAAATATCCTCTCCCAACTAAAACAAGCCCTGGACTGAAAAAGAATTTATGT
>CAEMYA010000002.1:2076592-2105588 GCA_903131615.1 Diplodus sargus | reverse complement strand
GAATCCTCTGGCCTTATTGCTGTTTTCTCAGCTGACCCTAGCTGCGGGGCAATTAGGAACTCAGTCTATTCATTTGACTGGATTGCTACTTTACTCCGCATCCCTCTCTCTCTGTCTCCCTCTCTTTAACCCACCTCCCTTCCCTCCCTGCCTATCCCTACCCCCCTCCCACTCCATCTCTGTCTAGCCCTGTCTGAGTGTGCCTGACACTGTGGCTGTGAGGAGCTCCAGAAGTTTCCCTGCTGGAGTGCAAAGTGTGGATCACGTTGCAAGGGAGGAAAGGGGCGAAAATTAAATCCTCTGGTGGAGAGACGGCGTTGGATTGAGCACTGGACGGCTGAGAGAGAGAAGGAACAAACTCCAAACCAAAGGATTCTGCAGTTGGAAGAGCAGCAGATATGAAAAGCCAGACTGTGGTTGTGTCTGTGGCTCTGCTGGCCCTGTGCTGCCTACTGATCCCCAGAGGAGGGGAGAGTGCTGGGGGGATAGTTTCTCTCCGGCAGACTGCAGAGGAGAGGCAGGCAGGGGATCAGCTGCGAGATGAGTCCCTGGATGACCCGGAAAGTGAGCAGGGACTTGCAGTGGACCCACTGGGAAGCAGCAACAAGCACAAGAGAGACACAGATGAGGCTGCACAGACAGGTGAGTGGAGAAGAATGGAATTGTAACCGTGAAATACAGACAGCAGTTGGAAGGTTGCTTTTGAATGTATCGGGTGACAGATTACTGGTCAGCCTAGAACAAGTAATATGACTTTTGATTACTTCTTCAAAGCAACATCACCTGTTCAACTGATTACTTTTTGATTACTCTCCAACAAACGTTTCAAGCTGGGCAATAAAGCTTGGCAAAACACAAAAAAACAAAACATAAACAACGCTCAATATTTGAGTGCATACTGTCCAATGAATGGAGCTCCTTGGAAGCCATCCTACTCTTGATAAGATGGATAGGGTGGAGGCTGGGGGGACAGTAGTTTGGTCTGTGGAGACTGGGCTTAGGGACCAGAGGGTGGCTAGTTCAGGACTGCACAGACCAGTCAGTATGTAGTGTGGACTGGTAGCCGGTAGTCCACCTCCTGGGCACTGTCAGGCTGCCCTTGAGCAAGGCACTGAGCTTCCTAACTGCTCAGGGTGCCTGACTACATGATAGACACCTCAATCTGACACCGCTATATACGTTTATGAATGTGTATAGGTCCTGTTTGTGTGTGCATGTGTATTTCAGGCCTGTATGTGAAAAAAGTGTGAGTGAACAAATGAAACTTCCCTAAAAATGATAAATGATGTATGTCTTCTTCTTCTGCTCTGCTTTTCTCACCCAAGAAACATGAAAAAAGAAGGCGTTCCTGCATAACAAAAAATGCAAAGCAGTAAAATTTATATTATATTCTATAAGCATTTTACCTAACAACATATGCTCAGTTTTTTTTTTTTACACATTTCTTCTCAAAAACCATAACAGATTACCATTTGTATGTATTTTTCTTATCCAACCACACATTCCCCAACGATAAATCCACATATGTTTGAGAAAAACAAGACGTTATAGTTGTTCAGGTCTGAGCTCTCAACACGACATGGAAGAACAAGCAGACGCAAACTCTTCAGTCTCTGACAGCTCCAACAAGCACCAGGAAGTCCAGGTCCTCCCTTGTCCGCTCCACAGGAGGGAACAACTAGGCTAGATGGATTTCTTTGGCTCACTTCAGACAAGAGGAGAAGACACCGAGTCAAGCATCTTGCAGGCAGATTTTTATGACACTGACCTTTTCCACCGCCGTTGTTGCGTCCCACATGATTAATGCTGACTCTGATGCACAGTCATGCCTGATACGTGTAATAGACCTCTTCTCTGGAGCTTTCTTACTAAGCTGGAAATACAAACTAACTCTTTGATGAGTCTCACTGATGGGTTTTTGATTTATGGTAGGATGTAGCTGAGGTGATAGTGATACATTTATTGAGTATTCGGATGGATTTAGTGACATTAAAGAAAAGTTAATCGCGGTTGATGGAGCACAACGAGTGGAAAGAGAGAGAAGTGTTTTCCATGAAGTGCCTCAGAACTTCAGACAACCTCAGAGGGAAATACTGATGGACCTCAAGCAACCACTAAAATGCATCTGGCTGTCTGGATTTTCCCTGGCATCACCGAGTTTCGCAGGAAAGAAATAATTGAGATACGACAAAAATAAGAATCAGAATTGCATAAGCTTGGAGTTTTCACTTCAGTCCTCAGTATGAATCATCGATTAACAGTTTGACATCTGATTGGGATTGGAAAGATTCTGACCTGCACTTGAAGTGATAAGAGCTGAAGATGGTTCATTTTGAATACAGTTTGGTGGTTGATTAGGCTTGTGTTGGGAGATTTTAGGGAAAAAAAACAATCACTTATGCATGAATACATATTCTAGTTATGTAAAACCTCTCTCTTCTCCTGTTCTCCACCTGTTTCCAGGTTTGTTGAGCAGGGTGAGGAGAGCGCCAGAGGAAGGCAAAAAGAAGAAGAAGGACAAGAAGAAGAATAAGGACCCCAATGCCACCAAAAAGCCCAAAACTGACAAGAAGGGAAAGAAGAAGGACAGGCAGACGACCACAACTCTACCACCAACAACAACAACACGTGAGGACAGAACAGAGCAGTGAGCCAAGTTTGTACTTGAATGACTTGGATGAATGTTGTTGACCTTGTGTCTGTCTGCTGCCTCCAGCGATCCCGACTGAGCCACCCACTGAGCCATATACAGACTACCCCTATCCTGATGTTGGTGAGTGACATGCAAATGAATGAGATCTTTTTTTTTTTTTTATTCATTTGGACCCTTATACCTAATATCTCAAAACATAGCACTGGGTCCAAGACTTTCCTCCATTATTACAACAAAGAAAGCAAAGCATGAAGAATTTAAAGAGCGCTCCACCCTTTCTAACATCAAAGTCTATTTGTGTTTACAGTTCCTGGGACGTTTGGCTGTGTATGTCGAAGGTTTTTATAAAAGTTAAAGTTTTATAAAGCCTTTTATAGTCTTATTAGGCTCCAGAGGGAGCTGCACGATTATTGCATCAAGTGATGTCACTTGAAAGCCTTTTAAAATGTGCACATTTACTAGGCAAAACAAGAGAATTACATAGTCAACACCTTAATGACCAACCATGCACCAACCATGTGTCAGTCGTTGATACATTTTTTGTATTAATTGTAAAAGGGAAATAAACGTTTGGGGTGATAAACAGTAAAAAGACAATTCTCGATCTCCCCAAAATGACAGGAACAGTTTGTATCATGGTAGCTGTTTCATATTTCTAAGAATGGTTTGTTCATTTTAAGCCTTGCATATTACATTCACAACCCATTAAACTAAAAGCAGTGTAAAGAGTGTCTAAATCTAATAACCATTTGAATATTTTAGTCTTGACATCTTAGACTACCTTTCCATCTGTTTTTCTGTCAGACGAATATTGGAAACCAGACGATGACTACTGGGAGGTTGATCCCACACCCCCCAGGCCCGAGGCCGAGACTACAATGACAGATCTTCCCTATGACTACTGGAAACCAGAAGAGACAGACCCAGCTGCTCCAGTAACAGAAGCTTATGATGACTACTGGAAACCAGAAGAGAAAGAGCTGTCCACTCCAGTGCCTGACAACTATGATGACTACTGGAAACCAGAGGAGAAAGAGCTGTCCACTCCAGCGCCTGACAACTATGATGACTACTGGAAACCAGAGGAGAAAGAACCATACGCTCCTGTGACTGACAACTATGACGGCTACTGGCAAGAGGTGGACCCAACCCCCCCTGCGCCCGAGGTTGATGGGAAGGCAGGGACAGATGACAGTGATTACTGGGATGCCACATGTATGTCTGACTCAAATCCTTGCTTAGTTTTGAATCGGGATGTTTGTGGGGTGACAGTTTATCAAACATGGATAGCTTGAGATGAAACCATAATGATCCCTCACGACCCTCATTGTTGCAGTGATCATTTATCTCGCCAGAGAAAATGATTTGAGTAGAGAGTAGAGTAGGTGTTGAAAAAATATGATGAATAATAACTGTAGCAAATGTTGAGGCTGAGAAGACTCAAACTAAACTAAAAAAATATTTTGTGGACATTTTTATCATGTGGACATGTTATCAAATAGTCTCAACTTAATAAAGATGCCTGTATGATACAGATAAGCAAATGAGACCATCATCAAGAAATGTGCTATTTCTGTATTGTTTTGTTTTTCTTTCTGCCTGTTACCAGGTCAGATTCCAAAAATGTAAACCATTTTTTATGGTAGAGTGCTGAATTGGAGAGTCTCACTGCCTGAGGAAAGAAGCTGATCGGTAGTCTGGTGGCACGGCAGTGATACTTGTATTGCTGGAGAGCAGCAGAACAACAGGCCTATAATTGTTATTGAGCTACATCTTTACAACAGCTTATTATCATTAAGACATAACATTAATAGGGAATGTAATCTCACATAGTCAAAAAATGATAAAACATGTAGTGTGTTTCTGAGTCTAATAGCCTAATCGAGAGCTTTGCAATGGTGCTTTTACCAATTTTGTCCACAGGGTCCGCCAGAATCTGCAAAAAGGAAAGTTGCATATAGCTGCTTTAACTTTAGGGTCAGCTCGTTGTGTTGACCCACTTGCTGGTGTTAATGAACTCAAAATTGCTTGTGATGACAGCTGACTTTTTTGTTAAGGTAACCTAAAAGTAGACAAAAACAAGAAATGATGTTGCACGAACAGCTGTTTAGTTATAGAGCTTGTTTGCACTTCATTTTTCACCAGCGGTTTCAAGTTTGATTCCTACACGCACCACGCTGCCTCAGCGCTGCTTATTTTACTGTGCTGCTAATAGCGAATCATACAGTTGATCAGTGAATCCAGGTTTGAAATCTGATCCTGAAAATGTGTTTCAAAGAAAGAGTGCAGGAAGTGGTTAACGTTGTTCTCCATCAGTAAATAACATTTTAATTTGAATCAGAGTGAAGACCACATGACTCATCTCTGCACGCTTGCTAGAAATAGAAACTTTCCTTAAATTAGAAAAATCTTGCTTGGTAAAACACAAAAAGCTGCCAATGTTTTTTAACAACTTGATTCGATGTGGTCTTTGAATGATCAGTCGAACATTCAGCCAACCATACTGGATGGTATGAATTCTAGAATGGCTGCACAATTAAAAATACCAAGCCAATAAAACATTTGTTGTGAATCACATCTAAAGATTTGAGGTAGTCATGACTAACCTACTGTTGCTGAAGCAAAAGACCGGCTTGCTTTGTTAGCTTAAATAATGATCAGTGATTTTTTTTCCTGACAACTTGTAATTCAGATTCAACATCCATTAGATTATGTGTATTGCAAAGGATCTTCCAAAGTCATCTCTCCGATAATCTCAAAGTCATTGTTCTACTATTTTTGGATGAAGCCAAATAGGTAATACCAGGTACAATATCCTTTTCAGGATCTTCATCTTTTTCAGCCTCCATCCACCTGAAGTCAGCAGTGGCTGAACTCATTTTCCACAGGATCAGATGTAGGAAACAGTGTGTCTTGTGGCTCTGCGACACCCTGGACCAGACTGACATGTTCTCATTACTCTGTGTTTCCAGCAAACTGTACAGCACCTCTGCTCTTCCAATGTTTCCACTGATTCAGTCACACTCAGAGTTACTTTCTCCTGTTGCCCCGTCTGCTTCTGACACTAATTTAATACCTCTGTTTGACCTTTTAAATGTTTTATTGTTTTGTTTTTACACCCCTGCAGTTGAGGCTCCAGATAATCTTCCATTCCCTGATGGTAAAGAGGTCAGCCCTGAAATCAAAGTAGAAACCCTACCAGGTAACTGCAGTCCCTTGAACACATTAGAAATATGTCAAATTTAGCTTAAATTAGGCAGGTAACTAGTAAGAAATCTCTATAGGCTTGAGATGTAGAAGCAATGTCCATTCCATCTGTGCCTTTTCGGGTGGAAGCAGATGAGAAATCATGAGCAACACATGGGAATAACATTATAGTGAGACTGTGAGCAAACTTGCCCTACTTATTTAAACAGTAGTGGGTCGGTTTGCTTGGTTCCGCAGAGTCAACAAAACGTTACTCAGTCATCAAATCAGAACTCTGTTATGATTCTCGTAAATGTAAATTAAAGATTTAACAACTTAATTACATGGTGGGCGTCCAAATAGAAAGCAGTTGTTGTGGTTGAGTAAATCAGGGCCGTACTAACCTGTAAAACTTTGCAGAGTAAACCATGTACTCTCATAAAATCTTACTTGTGATGTAGCGATGCATCCCAGTGATTGAATGAGGCGTCTGACTCCATGTTTGGTCTTTTTTTTTACACAGAGGAGCCAACAACCACTTCTCCCTATGAAGGAACGTGGTATGATGATTACGATGAATATGGAAGTAAGTGCATACATAACACACACGCACGCACACACACACACAAAACTGAAACAAATCAGTAAACAAATGTTGTATATTAGACCCATTGTTTAATCTGGAGTGAGTCTTCCTGCCAACAAAACAGGCAGCAAGGAAAATGAATAAAAAGGTCAACAACTCTCCAGATTTATAACTGATCCTTTGTGACCTTTTTACTGTTTATTGTTCCTAATGGCTTGCTAAAACCCAGAAAGACGTGCACAAACACATTTATAGGCATTTACATAAAATTATCCTTGATTTTCCTGTTTCCACAGGGAGGAAAGAAGACGAGACAGACGACAAATGGGTTGAGAAGGAGAGGGAGAGAGCTCAAAAAGAAAGAGAGAAGCAGGAGAGAGGTAAGAAAACCCAGATGTGGACCTTTTTTTTTTATTATTCTTGCGTAACAGCTCTCTGCACAATCATGTCAGACTACATGCGATACTGCCGTTGCCAGTGCAAAGAACGTGGCCTGCAACCGCAGTTCAAAAGTACTGATAGATGACAGCTCTAATGTGTCCCCAGCGTCTGATCACATTTCTGTGATAGCAGAATGCAGATGTGATTTCCCACCGTGCCAATGTCAGCAGGCCTTGCTGATACTTGCTTTAACTTGCTCGGCAGGGACAGGAGTTCAATCCTTCTGAAACAAAATGGAGATCATCCAAAAAAAAAAAAGGTCATAAATCTCTTGTGAGCTGGACTTGAAGCAAAGCGAATGAGGGGAGGGGGGTCCGCTGAGAATGACGTGCACGCAGTGGATTAGTATAAGTGATCATAGCATATCATCATAGCAGGCAGATGATGTTGTAATGTTTTGCTCTGAAGTATTCACATCAAATTCCGTTCTTTTTTGCCACGTGTCGGCTGTGTGTAGTGAGGTTAGATGGCGGTTAAGGCGAGCCTGGAGAGGATGATATACAACTCCGTCGAGACTGGTGTCAATAGGGCACTTCCTGTGTGGACGCCTCACTGCTCTCTGTGCTTGAAGTGAAAAGCATTTTTAGCTAACTTTGGGCATAAATTTAGATGTTTGTGAGTCTTGAAGCACTCATCTGTGACACAGAGGCACAAATGCAGATGTGTGTTGACACCTACACTAGTGGTTCTCAAAGGTTTTCAGACATTCCCCCTTTACAGGCCAAAAAAAGTTCACTCCCCCAACCTAGCAACTGATAAACAAGGATTCGAGTTGAATTCTATTGAAAGAAAGGTCACCAGTAAACAATGCTGTTAAACTCCAACAAAAAAACTAAAAAACGACCCATACTTCTACAGTTTTAAAGTGTAAATCTGTTCTCTTCTGCTGTATCAGGATAGCCTGGATGATGTATTTCCATTATCCCAGAAAGCACATCGAATTGCTTTAAATGTACTATACAAATAAAATTGCCTTGAAAAAATTAAAGATATTATGTTAAGATATTAATATAATAATAATAATAAGTGAAAGTCACCCATTTGAATAGTACTTGATTAAAGTCTTAAAGTATCAATATTAAATGTACTTAAGTATCAAAAGTAAAATACAATGAGTCACTGATTATCAGCCTGGCCGTTTATTGGATCTAATATTCCGCATTTCTCTGACAATTGGAATCAGGTTTTTTTTGTTGTAGATCTGATTGCAGATAAAAAGTAAAAGGTTCACCCATATATGAACATTTAGTTAATATCTACTCAAACTGATGCTGATGGAAAGTTGAATGTAATAGTCAAAAAAACATTTCAGGAGCTTCACAGCAGAACAGCGTTGCAGCATTCTGCCAAACAACTGAAGTAGCTGGGGACTTGTTTTAAAACATAAAAGAATACAATGGAAAAATATATTATGCCTCACTCAATACAGACAGAATGTGCGCTAATGCTTTTAGCTTTGCAGCTGCAGATAAGATTATATTTTGGTAAATGTGAATGTACTTTATGATACATTTCATCATTGGTCAGCACGAAACCATCAGCAAACTATTCGTCCACCAGTCGCACAGGTCATCCACGCCCCCCTGAAGTTACTCAGTGGTTGCATGTGCTTGTCCGCTTATACATGAGCTGAACATGTTTCACATTCCCACTGTCAGTAAGACATATGGCAGCCATACTACCAGCAATAAACTAGTGTGTCAATGTGACACACAGGTCGATGTAACTGAATATAAATGACGACAATGATGGATGGGATTCAGTAGTTTTCTTCAACAGTAAACCCTCTGGGTCAAGATGATCTGAGTTGTGATCAGAGCACACTGGGCTGGGAGGGAAATCAGAGCATCTGGGTTGTTTTATTACTGCCTCCCAGCCCCCCCAGTTCATCTTGGGGGCTTTTGGCATATAAAATCAGCAAAATAATGATGAGTTCCTAGATCATTTCTGGGCACAGAGAGAGAGAGGAAATATTCAGCCAAGACAGCACAATTTATTTGGCATTAAGATTGTTTTTCTGACCTCCGCCAGAGAGAGTGCAGAAGCTGAAGGAGGCAGAGGAGCGGGCCAGGAGCAGACCTCGTGTCTTCAAAGAGCCAAAGAGTAAGTTTCAGTGAAGCTGGAAAACATTGCATACGCTTTGCTAATTCAATTAACACATCATTTGACTCTCTCTATTGTGTACGTGGCAGAGTGTCCTCCCCTGGGGATGGAGTCCCATAAGATCGAGCCAGACCAGCTCACAGCCTCCTCAATGTCTCAGTATAGCTTTGCTCCTCAGAGGGCGCGCCTCAACATGCAGGTACACAACAATCAGAGCAGGACTGCTTACATACACTACAGCTATCACTTACATACAGCCAAGCCTCAGAATAAGCACCAGCTACCGGACACATGTTGGAAAATACTGTTATTGCTGAGTCTGTCATTTCCATTAGCTGCTTTGGCAGTTTATGTTCATGTTTAAATCAGCTGATAAACTGTTTGAAGGTTTTCGCCGTCCACCCTCCTTGAACTCAGTCATAACGGCATCTGTGATGTATGGGCAGAGTTAAATAACTTGCATGTCAGTGCATGATAAGCTGATATTTGGATTGAATTTGCACAGTGGAGTGTATGAGCTCAATCTGTTACTGAGTCAAAGGACCTAGCAGTGTGTGTTCTGGTCTCTGTGGTTCCCAGGGCTCAGACGATGAAGATGACATGAGAGGGGGAGCGTGGTGTGCAAACTCAGAGGACAGCAACCACTGGTTTGAGATTGACGCTCGCAGGGAGACAGAGTTCACAGGGGTCATAACTCAAGGACGAGACTCTGCTATTGAGTAAGACGAAAAAGACACTGCAGTTTTCAAACTCAACATACTGCTTTGAGGGTGTTGGGGCTGGGCAGTATATTGTTATTCTGATATGAGACTGCGTGTCGTCATGGATTATTGATATTATTATATCATGATATGGCGTAAGTGTACTTTCAGGCTGTCTTACTTTTAAAGTGCTGTATTACAGTAAAGTGATGTCATTTTCTGAACTTACCAGACTGTTCTACTTGTTCTAATGCCTGCCTTTAAGCACTAAATTTGTAATCTTGACATTACTGATGATTAGTCATCACAGATCTGATCCAGATGTGATGATATGCAAAAGTACAATATCGATTGAATTTGGTCGCCTCAAGTATTGTTTGAGATTTCAAAATATATAGCTTATCATGATATCGCCTAAAATATCGCAGTATCTTTTTAACCCCTCTCATCTTTTCGTTTCAGGAATGACTTTGTGACGTCCTACTTCCTGGCTTTCAGCAATGACAGCAGAGAATGGACCACCATCCACGATGGATATGCTGACTGGGTGAGTTCACCTAAAATGATGCCACTTCCTCATGCACCACATCAAATGCTGGTGAAATATGCTAGTGGCTGGTAGATTTGCTTCACTCAGCAGCAAAAAATAAAAAAAAAAACAGTAGGAATCCATTGAGTGGTCAGTGAAATTGGAACTAGCACTTAAGAAAAAGTTAATCTTGCACCCTGCTTCCCGCTCTTTCTCTGACTCATTTTTACCTCCTTCTCTCTGGCCCAGTTGTTCTTTGGAAACAGTGATAAGGACGTTCCAGTGATGAACCAGCTGGCAGAGCCCATGCTGGCCCGCTACATCCGAATCATTCCTCAGAGCTGGAACGGCTCTCTGTGTATGAGGCTGGAGGTCCTCGGCTGCCCCGTGCATGGTGAGACCCAAAGACATGAATCCACTTAAAAAATGAGCACACGCGTGAAATTAATGACACATTTTGTTCCCTTTTGTTTCACAGATCCAGCTGATGTACAGTACAGGCAAAATGAAGTGACTCCCGTCGATTACTTGGAGTTCAAACACCACGGTTACTCAGACATGGTTACAGTGAGTACCCTTACATCGTCTGCTGGATGAATGAATTCCACAGGAAATCCTCACTGATTTTCCCAAAGACTAAGTAATTTCCCAGGAAGAATTCAACATCGAACCAGGAAGGCAGAATGACCCTCCCACACTAAGCGTGATAAAGAACAGTGCCCGTCTTTTCCCCAAATTTTAGAGCACAACTGATGATTTGTAGTGCTTTTTTTTTTACTTAATAAGCCGCATATCTGTTTCATGGTTTTAATAGTCGTCAGCTATTTCAGAAATAATGTGTAAATATAATGATAGTCAATACTTTCAACACTGACTGTATTGACCTTCCTCTCATTTGTTAAGCTTATGAAGTCGGTGCACGACGAGTGTCCCAACATCACCAGCATCTACAGCCTGGGCCGCAGCTCTAAGGGACGGGAAATAATGGCCATGATCATCTCTGGCAACCCAACAGAGCACGAAATAGGTGGGGATGTGTTCATATGACCATGAAATTTGCAGATACAAATGTTTTATAACAGTTACACGGCTTACCTTGCAATATATTTCACTATCAATACCAAATTCTAAAAGGGTGTTTTCATTCTAGGGACGTTCAAAACCAGCAGTTGTTTCTCCGATGTCCCAACAGTCTGAAATTAGTTCTATCAAAACCAGAGGACTGTTGGGTCTCAATGGCTCCGCCGATGACTCTTGTAAATCTTAATAAACACCAGGTGGAAGTCGGCCGATTACAGTTAGGGGACAAATAACTACAGTCTTGTCTGTTCGTCTCTGAAGGTGAGCCAGAGTTTCGCTTCACGGCGGGTCTCCATGGAAACGAGGCTGTGGGACGGGAGATGATCCTGCTTCTCATGCAGTACCTGTGCAAAGAGTACAAAGACAGAAACCCCAGAGCCCAGCAGCTGGTCGAGGGCATACGCATCCACCTGGTGCCCTCGCTCAACCCTGACGGACATGAGGAAGCTTTTGAGGCGGTCAGTGATTGTGCTAAAAAAAAATATGTTTCTTAACTGGCAAACAAAAAGTAACAAAGAGAGAAAAAAACGGGAAATGCCAGTGAATCATGCTGTATTGGTGGTCTGGGATGACATTTCTCCATGTGTAGCTCATCTGACATTTTCCCCCGCAGGGATCCGAGCTGAGTGGATGGACCACGGGGCACTTCACTAACGACGGCGTCGACATCTTTCAGAACTTCCCCGACCTGAATAGTATCCTGTGGGACGCTGAAGAAAAGGGCATGGTGCCCAAACTCACCCCCAATCACCACATACCCATACCAGAGGGCTTTGATTTCAACAGCTCGGTAAGGACGTGGGCTATTGTTGGTCATTGTAAATGGGCCTTCTTGTGAATTCAGCATGTACCGTATGATATTCTTTTTTGTTCTGTGACAAACCACAAAATTGTAAAGCTACATGAAGGATCAGGATCAAAGAAAGTTTGTGTATCCTGTGGACACATCTGTTCACATTCTCATGCTCCTTTTGAGCGTATCCACATGAGCACTCATAATTGCAGAGCCAAAGTATTGAATGTGATAAAATCCTTAATTTTTTTATCCTTATTTATGTTTTAGTTTTCATTTATTTGGGAAGGTGGTTACAAGAGTTAACTTACAAAAGGTTGAGAACCCCTGCTGTAATGAAGAGAAATCAATTACGTCTTACTGTAGACTTCTTTTAGTTCTCCCTTAAAAACTCCTCTCCTCATAGGCAAGTGTATGTTTTAGTATAAATAAAGACCTTTGTTCTGTATAAAAATGATTGTGGTGTACTCAGTAAACAAAGATGAGGATATACTGCTTACCTGTTTTTTTCTCCACTGTTTGTGTGATCCTGATCTTCCTGTTTTTGTTCCAGATTGCTGTGGAAACCAGGGCCATAATCTCCTGGATGAAAAGCTATCCTTTTGTGCTGGGTGCGAACTTCCAGGGCGGGGAGTCAATTGTGGCCTATCCTTATGACAGCTTACGTCTCAACAAGCCTGCCGAGAGCCAGAAAGCCCACAGCCGCAAGAAGAGACAGTATGACTTGTTGTCACCCTGCTTCACACTCTTATTACCAAGATCTCATCTTCCTCCTCCCTTGTCATCCACAAAACACTCAAAGTTGCAATCCTATTAATTAACTACAATCATTTCTCATAGGTATGAAGATGAAGGTTTTGATGTGACAGAGTGGGGACAGGGCTATCACGAGGCGCCAGAGGAGGACTGGAGGGGAAGGGGATACGCAGAGCCGGAGGAGGAGTGGAGGGGCCAAGGCTACGACCGTGGTTACCACGGCTACGAACATGGCTACGACCACGGCCACGACCGCGGCTACGACCACGGCTATGACCACAGTTACAACCAAGGTTACGGCCACAGAGAGGAGGAAGAGGATGATAGAGGAAGAAGCGCCGGCTACCAGCACTCTGAGCCCGAGGACGAGCCTCGTGTGATTGCAGACGAGTCCCTGTTCAGGTGGCTGGCTGTCTCGTACGCCTCTACACACCTGTCCATGACACACAACTACCACGGCTCCTGCCACGGAGGCACTCCTGCAGGGGGGCATGGCATCGTCAACCGGGCCAAATGGAAGCCAGTCACAGGAAGTAAGTAGACGCCTCGTAGGTTCATTATTATGTTTTGCAGGTCTGCGTGCATTTATAACACACCCTGGTGGACAATGTGTGTAGTGCAGGCTCTGAGGTTAATGTGTGTGTTCTCCCCTCTCTAGGTATGAATGACTTCAGCTATCTGAACACAAACTGTTTCGAGTTGTCGATATTCCTGGGATGTGATAAGTTCCCTCATCAGAACGAGTTGGTGCATGAGTGGGAGAAGAACAGAGAAGCTATGCTCATCTTCATGGAGCAGGCGAGTCACACATACTCACACAACATGAGACATACGATAGACTGACCGCCGTCTCTGAACTCTCATGGTTGGAAAGCATAGTTCAGCATCTTTATGAGAACGTATTCAATCAAAAGCACTGAAGTACTGCTCTGATTCCAGGAATCAAATTATGTGTGTATTTACAAAAACAATAATGTTCATCAGTTTGAACATAAAGGCTCTTGTCTTAGTACTGTGTTTAACTGAATACAGGTCCAAATGGGTTTTAAAATCATAGCTCTGTGCTTTTATTTCTGTTTTACATGCAACCCAACTTTTTTGGAATTAGCTCTTTAGAAGACTGCTTTGAGCAACACTTGGTCAAATGTTACTCATCATATATTAACTATAGCAACATTTGGGACCAATTCAACTTGCCAGCCAAGACCTTTCATATTCAGTCATTTTAGCAGCATGGCTGAAGGGAAGGCAATGTCCGTAATGCCACTTAAAAAATAAGTATGTTAGCAAGGTGTTTCTGGCTTTGAATAAGTAAAAAAAACAACAAAAAAAAAAAAAACAAGTTGCATTTACCTTAATGGAAGGCAACTTTTTTGCTAATTGTTTCTTATATTAAACATTATGTAATTTTTTCCCCCATAAAACAGCTTCAAACTCATTTTGATGGCACAGCGTCCTGTAATAGGATGATGATGTCTGTCACTGCTACCCCACCAGCAGTGGGAGGTTTAAGAATGATGAGATAGTTTCGACCTGAAGTTAGACAAATGTATTTAGTAAGATCACAAGTTTTTGCTGCTCAGACATTCATGGTCCCTAATGGATGGATTGATCACCATTGTCACCATTTTACATTTTTGGCTTTTGGTGAATTATCTCAACAACTGTTGGATGGATTTCCAAGAACTTTGATAAATGTAAAGTGGTCCCAAAGGATGAATTCTTGAATTTGGTGATCCCCTGACTTTTTACCCAGCACCATCATCATCAGCTCAAAATGTCACTTTCTCCATGAATAAATGACATTAAAGACATTCCCATCAGCTTCAGGTGTACTTTGTGTTAGGAGCCAATTAAAACAAATTTTGCACGCTAACATGCTAAACTATGGTGGTGAATGTGGTACATTTTCTACCTGCTATACAGGTAGATGCTTACATCGTCATTATGAGCCTTTTAGCATTTAGCGCAATGCAGAGCTGCTTGTGTGACTTAACTCCTTAATAAACAGGTTCATTAAACTATTGTCCTCTCTGTGTAGGTGCATCGTGGCATCAGGGGCATTGTGAAGGACCAGCAGGGGAACGCCATTGCAAATGCCACAGTGTCTGTAGAGGGAATAAACCACGATGTCACCACAGGTCTGTTGACAGATTTCTTGTCTTCCTCTTACTGACTCCAACATGTTTTAACTTTGAAGCACAATATACACCCTCTGTGCTTGAAACTAAAGGTCTATCTACTTTCTGTCATTGTAGCACCAACAGGGGACTACTGGCGGCTGCTCAACCCGGGCGAGTACCGCGTGACGGCTAGAGCTGAGGGCTTCTCCCCTGTGACCAAACTCTGTGTGGTGGGTTACCAGTCAGGAGCAACCGCCTGCAGCTTCAACCTGGCCAAGTCAAACTGGGACCGCATTAAACAGGTGAGGCACAGACCAAACCCTTTAGTGTCCAAAATGACATCAGAGCACTAAAACAGTCAACTTCTCCTGGGATTGTAACTATTATAAACTACCCCCAGCATCTTTTTCAGCATTAAAATCTCATTGCATTACAAACACATTTTCACATTGCCACATTTCAGTCTAAAATTAAGCATTTTCTAAACTTTCAAGATTTTGTCTAAACCCTGTTCATAAAGTGTCTTTCATCATTCATCTACAGATCATGGCCCTCCACGGCAACAAGCCAATCCGACTCAGCTACAGCAACAACAGA
Organism: Diplodus sargus; assembly: GCA_903131615.1. NCBI lineage: Eukaryota > Metazoa > Chordata > Actinopteri > Spariformes > Sparidae > Diplodus > Diplodus sargus. The sequence goes on along the minus strand of CAEMYA010000002.1, from coordinate 2,090,040 downwards.
GTCCAGAACCCTGCAGTCACTAACGGCAACAGGCGTGTGGTTGACAGCAACAATGGGTATTCAGAGAACTCACAAATCAGCGCCGAGAGGCGGAGGAGGCTCAGGATAGCTCGTCTCCGTCGCCTCCGCCAACAGAGATTACTGAGGTTAAGAACGACAACGACGTTGCCCCCGACAACCACAATTCCCACAACGCCAGAGACCACCACATCCTGGTACGACTCATGGGTCGTAGGGGAGGGTCAGTCCTCGACGCCTGGCGGTTTCACAGACTCCTTCCTGGATTATAACTATGAGTACAAGATCGATGACTATTAAACTAAACGCACACGATTCAGTAAACACACAGCTGTCCTCTCCTCCTGTAGTTTGTTGCCTTGTTGTACTTTGAGCAGGTTCATAAAGAATCACACAAGGGTCACAGATTTGTGTATAAGCATTGACAAGGTGCTGAATATCACCTACATTCATTGTATAAAGATAGTGTATCTAATACTTACCAAAGTGTCTCTTCATAGAAATGGATCCTGTTAATTAATCATAGTTCACTTTGACAGATCACATTGCGTTTTTCTGACTTGTTCAGTCTTTTTGCTTCACAAACAGATTTTATATTGTAGGGTAAATACACATAAGCAAAAGTCATGACTTTTTTTTACTTCACCAGAGTTTAATTATTTACACTGTCTTCATCCATGACAGACATATTTTTACAGTATAAACAGTCACTTAAGGTTTTAAAAAGCATTTGTTCAAAGCTGGTAACAGAGTCAGAGGGAAAGAATCTTCTGTCAGGTTTCCTCAGACACAGTCGGGGTAGAAGAGTTATTTTTCAAATAAACGCTTGTTAATACACAACTCTTGTCTTCACTTTTTTTAGCAGCTTCGTGAACACTGATTTCTGTTTAACAACAATTATTTGATCCTCATGAAATTGGATAGCAGTGTAACAAGGAGTGTGATTATCAGCCTAAAGTTGATGTGATGAGTCTGTGATCAATAGAAATTAGTCTGAATGCGTATTTGTGGACTGGAGTTGTGTGTGGATGTGGACCCTCAGTGGCTGATGTTCATCTCACTTTCCTCATCCTCGTCAGCAGAGAAAGCTGAGAAGCTGACGGGCTCACACTCAAGAGTACGTAAATTGACCAGGCAGGCTGTCTGGGTGCTACTGAACTCTGGAATAGTGACCAAAAGGACCTCCTGGCCATCAGGACCTGACAGAAGAGGAGGAGAACAGGAAATATGTTGGCACATCATTAAGGAGGAAAACAGGGGCAAGGCAATATGGCCTGCACATATATTACAATATGTTTTGGCTACATTTGGATACACCGCATGTATCACAATATCTTAAAATCTCCTCAAAAACACTTCATACATGCTAGCAAATGCTATACCTCAATATCGAGACAATACTGTAGGGATGACTTTGGTACTTTCACAAATACTAAACGCAGATTTTTAATAATCATCATGCTTGAACAATATTATATTATATTTCTTTAATAATTAAAAAATAGATCATAGTATGGGTCTGCATTTACTTTGCGCTCTGTGCTGCATCAAGACACCATCACTTTGATAATGGCAATGACTGTAGAAATGTGTCTAATAAAATGCTAATTTGGTTCATTTACAGTCAGTAAAGACGGTTTATCTATTTAAACAAGCCAAAATCATTAAGTAGGATGAAGATTTTCAAAAACATTTTTATGGTTCTCATGTCAGAAAATATACACAGACATTTGAGGCTTTATTAGAAATCATGAAAAGAGAAGCTTCAAATAAAATAAAAAAAAGGGGTTTTATGTTCAGTCTAAAGACAGAGTATTAGGATGTGCGTGTCCAGATTACACACTGACCTTTAATGAGCTTGGAATCAAAGGCTGGAGCGCTGCCACTGAAGTAAACATGGGGGCACTCCTCCAAGATGAAAGGGTCTTTTTGGTAAAATGGGTAACAACCTGACAGAAAAATGTAAAGAAAACAATGTGACAATCTGAACCAATATCACGCTAACGGTTTTTGTCTTATCCTTCATCAATTTGTCTGACTAACCAAGTGTATCGGGCGCTGTGGGTGCCAGGTGTCTGAGTCGTAGCGTCTCCTCCAGGATTTCCAGGTGGCTGTCCATGCTGCTGTACTTCTGAATGTCACTCACATTCTGACCTGATGTGCCCAAGAACCTTTGGGGGAATAACAAACAAACAAGCTCAAAGATCCACACACTTACTTAGACTAGAAGCAAGGAAGACAGTGACTGTGTATGGTGTTGCTCACCTCACTCCATCAATGTCAGCTATGTATGGATTGGAGGACAACTGTAGTGTGGGGTACACTGAGGACAGGGGGAACATACAGCGATGGAGAGGCTGCTGAGGAAGGGTGTAGTTGGTGGGGTCAAACTGGCCCGGCATGACATCCACTGGAAGTGAGGCCTGGAACAGCAGGAGGCAGCGACACAGTGACACTTTCATTGTATTTATGAGAACTCAATTTGGAGCTGCTGAATCTAAAAAAGGATTTTCATGATCAATTGTTCAGCCATTTGTTATGAATGATAAAACTTTTCCCAATCCAATGAGTCAGACTCACCACGAGCTGAAGCAGCAGCTCATCCAGCAGGCGAATGGCCTCCACACTACCAGCCTGAGTCTTCTTGGTGAGGTACTTGGGCTTGACACAAAGAGAGGGTAAAACAGGTATTTCAATGAATGTTTTCCAGTGAGCCAGCTCACATCAACCTAAAACTAGTAAGAGACATACAGTATGTAAATAAATGTGTGTCAGGTTTTAGACCGGTGCTAGCTACCTTCGTCGAGGCATCCTTGTCCTGGGTGCTCTGGCTAAGCAGGTTTCCAGCCAGTAGAACCCTGGAAATGGTCGCCGCCCCGCTCTGCTCCCCCTGATCGCCGAGTTGCCCGGTCACCATGTCAATTAGCAACTGTAGCCCCAGCATGCTGTCGGCATGACTACTGCCAAGACCAAGTCCTGAGGCCAGGAGCACAAACCTGTATGACAACAGATAACGGCATTAGAATCTTTAACCTTAAAAGTCTAGTGTTTAAGCTATCTGTGTCTGTGTGTGTGTTTACCTGTCAGAGCTGAGTGCAGGCCTTGGTGTCTGCAGAGGAAGATCAGCCATGCAAAAGTCCTCAACTGTGAACTTCCCATCGTTCCTCTCGGCTCCATATATTGCAATAACGCTACCTGAAAGAGAGGAGACCCCATGACTTAGAAGAGACGTGACCACAGCTGTGCTTGAGTGACGCATTACCTTGATCCTTTGTTGGTTCGACCACAAGAAAGGTCCTGACCTGTGACACACTTGTCTCTGTCAATTTTGCCCTCCAGTTTAATCCTTTGCAGCTCGTCCTCCAGAATGAGCTCATCTGTGTCACTGATGAATTTGGCTCTTGCAGGCTGGGGCAGTAAGTTGTGCTGAAGACGAGAAAAGCGGCAAAGAAGGGACACATGAAACACGCCGGCAGCTGATTTTAATTTCATCAGCTGGTTTGTTTTGCATGACTACAGACCTCATCGCTGATCTCCCTCAGAATAGATGGTTGCAAGTCCATACGCTTAAACAAGGTTCCCACAATGCAACACTGCTCCCCTGTCTGGAGATCACACAGCTTCCTGATGAGCACATTTGATCCTGAGACAGAAAAAAGACAAAGATTAGAATATGTATGGACATATGATTCAGATGCGTTAGAGCCCCAGATGTCCCCAGTTTACCCCACTTCTGCTGGGCTCTCTCTGACAGCAACGGCCTCATCTGCATGAGTCGTGTTGCGTAAATGTGAGCATACTGGCGACTAAAACTCCTCTCCCCAACTCTGTATTGATCCGAGCAGAGACTGTAGGACAGCGACATCCTCTCGAACACCGGGCCCTGGTCCTCGGAGGCAGGGCGGCAGAGCAGAGAGGAGCCCTCCGTCTGGGCGCTCAGGTCGGAGAACATGACTGTCCTAAAGCAGAGGAAGTGATGAGTCTAGTAGAAATGCATCTACGTCGGTACACACACAGTTAATGGCTGCCATGCACGGTTGGAAAGCGTTTTCATTTTTGTTTCTTGCAAGTCAATGATGTTAGCATAACTTGACGTTAATGACAGCTAGTCGTGCTGCGCGAGCTCTACCAAAACATGCCAACTTTGCTGAGAGTTCCGCAAATGAGACATTTCTATCACCCTTACCTTTACAGAGGTAAAGTCGAGCTGCGGTATTATTGGTCTTAAATCGGGTTATAAGCTATATTTTCTGATAACGCTGGTCTGGTTCCTTGTCAGTGAGCAAAAACATACGATTCCCGCGAAATTACCCCCTAAACATCACTGGGGTTTGCTTTAAGGCGAACGCGTATTCTCGCGAGAACTGTGTGCAAAGAAGGGGGAAAAAATATGATTTAAGAGTGACACAGTAACCAAAGAACGATACGCTTTAACGAAAATTACCTACATTATATTTAAGAGTACATGAGAGAATACTGGGTATATAAAATCTAAGATTTTTAACAAAAGCCGAGACGATTTTTGCTTTTCTCGCCCCGTCGCACAAAAATTACGTCACGGATTTATATGCACAAGTCGCACGGAAACTAGGTCACAATAGCGTCGCGGCAGCACGCAGCTTCGCCATTTTCGCAGGTCTTTGTGCGCCACTATTTGCTCCTTTTATCGAGCTATACACAACCCGGAGTTTTAATCAAATTGCAAAAAAATGCAAGGAAACAGAGGCCCCCAGCAGAATCATGGCCCAAACCGCCAGGGAGAGCAGAGAAGACCCGGAGGAAACACGAACGGGCAGCAGCCCGACCCCAGCGAACACACCAACGTTAGCCCCAATGAGGCCTTAACCCTGGACCTGCAGAGCTTCAGAAAGCCCGGGGAGAAAACCTTCACTCAGCGCAGCCGGCTGTTTGTAGGCAACCTTCCCACCGGAGTAACTGAGGAGGAACTCGAGAAGCTGTTCGCCAAGTACGGCAAGGCAAATGAGATCTTTATTAACAAGGAAAGGGGCTTCGGCTTCATCCGGCTGGAGACCAGGATCATTGCAGAGATCGCCAGAGCCGAGCTGGATGATACTCCGTTCAGAGGCAGGCCCATCCGGGTGAGATTTGCAACACACGGTGCTGCTTTAAGTGTGAAAAATCTGCCAGAGTTTGTTTCCAACGAGCTGCTGGAAGAAGCCTTCGCAGTGTTTGGGCAGATAGAGAGAGCAGTGGTCATTGTGGATGACCGAGGGAGGCCCACAGGCAAGGGGATAGTGGAGTACACCTCGAAGCCAGCTGCAAGAAAGGCTTTGGATAAGTGCGGTGATGGTGCCTATCTTCTCACAGCATTCCCTCGACCCATCACAGTGGAACCTATGGACCAGTTGGATGAGGAGGAGGGACTGTCAGAAAAGATCATAAACAAAAACCAGCAGTATCACAAAGAGCGCGAGCAGCCCCCACGATTCGCTCAGCCGGGCTCCTTCGAATACGAGTATGCCATGCGCTGGAAGGCCCTGATGGAGATGGAGAAGCAGCAGTACGAAATGGTGGACCGCAACATGAAGGAGGCCCAGGAGAAGCTGGAGGCTGAGATGGAGGCGGCCAGACACGAGCATCAGGTGATGCTGATGAGGCAGGACCTGCTGAGGCGCCAGGAGGAGCTGCGGAGGATGGAGGAGCTCCACAGTCAGGAGGTGCAGAAGAGGAAACAGGCCGAGCTCCGGCAGGAGGAGGAGCGCCGGAGGAGAGAGGAGGAGATGAGGATGCGCAATGAAGAGATGATGAAGAGGCAGCAGGAGGGCTTCAGGGGCAACTTCAATGAAGGCAGGGAGCAAGACATAAGGATGCATATGGGCAATCATGGGATGGCCATGAACAGAACCTCGCTGGGCGGCAATTCCGGTCCTGCTGGTGGTGCTGCCGGCATGGCTGCTGAGAATACTCCAATGATGTCCGGGCCAGGAAACAACAACAACATGCCTGGAGGAGGCCAGGGTGGCTTCCCCAGAGGCCTCCCCGGGCAAGGAGACTATGGACCTAACAAACAGCGCAGATTTTGAATGATGCGTCTCCTCCTCCCCTTTTTCATACTGTATTTTAAAGTTCATGTAGTTGGTTACTTTTTGAACTTTGACAGCTGTTGCATGTTCATTTTTTTACTTTTGTCTTATGTTTTAGAACTAAAATATCCTAACTCTCCAAATGAGCCATGCATTTTGCTTTATTTTTCACCTTTAATGTATTTTTCATAGGGATAGGAAATGTTTTTGTCCTGGATATGTTGACTTTTCTGGAATAAATTCATGATTCCCTAAGATTCCTGTTTGACATGTAAGATTTCTCCATTAAGGTCAGGGTTTAATCACAAAATTGACCGGATGAAGACACATTTTTAGTGCTGTAACTATTATTTTCTTTACTAATCGATTAGTTGTAAGGTCTATAAATGTCAGAAACAGTGAAAAAGCCCAATGTGACATCCTCAAATGTCTTGTTTTGTCCACAGCCCAAAGATATTCATCTTCAGAGGAGTAAAGGAACCACAAACTAATCACATTTTAGAAGCTGGAATCAGAGTTTTATATAATACATTTTATTTCATAAAATCTTCAAACAGATGAATCGATCTGAATCTGGTTAGCAATTAACCAGTTGAAAACTAATCAGTGAACACAGTGTATTTACACTATTATTTAAACGGTGTTGTCACAAAACCAGAATTTCTAACTTGGATACATCATCTTGAAAAATGTTGCCATTCTGTACCAGTTTTGAAAGTGCAGCTGGTGATGGTGTAGCGATACTGCAGAAAATTAGCAATTCCTCATTTGGGTCTTTTATTTGATAAACGCTGGGATACTGATTGATCACTGACCGGAGGCAGCATATAATGTTACATCAACAACATAAACTCCAGCAAGTCCAGCAGAAGATGGTGCAGAAAGTTAAAGAGCTGCTCAAACTGTAACATAATGTTTCTAAATGCAACAATTAATAAAGCTCATTGGTCAGTCCGAATAGAGAAAGATTATGATTTGGATTGACAGTACAGTTCAGGTTATGTTGGCTGGGTGTCTGCAAGTCCTTGTAATGTCTTAAATACAAGAGATGGACATAGATATTAGGCCCATAAAGTCATTTAATAGTCTCAATATGAATTTGTGAGCTCTTAATTGCCACAAACAAATAAAAGTTATCTTTGTCAAAATGAGTCAAGCTTTTCTGCATAAAACATCTCCATTTCTGATGTCACACATATTTCACTCTCATAACCATATTCCTACATTAAACCCACCTCTGCATGGGACATATATACTACTTAACTGATGAAATGATCCTGTAGAGGCAGAGTTGAGGGTTTCTGGCACAACATTGCCTAATTCCAGGGTGCATCAATAAGAAAAAAAAGTCTAATGAGGTCATAAAGCTTCAGCAACACTTGTAGTATGAAGAACAACTTTATTATTAGACTGAGCTTGTGGCCGTCCAGGTCATCGTTAAACAAATTACAACATTCTAATAAGATAAGTATGAAAATGACGTGTGTGCTGATGTTTATGATTGGTTGTATTTTATATACTTAATTAATTTTCATACCTACCTACCTACCTTAAGTAAATGCCGCTTGTAATTTGTTTCATAATGCCCCGATGAAGGACAGAAGCAAAACACATCGGTCTGATAAAGTGGTTCTATAACCTGGAAGTGTTGCGGGAGCTTTTTGACCTCGTTCGACATTATTTTGAAATTGTGCTTAAAAGCTTTCAGTTTAAACGTCTAATGCAACATACACATTAATGCAACAGCAATATTATTCTAGAAACATCTGATCTAACAGTGAAATATTAACACAAGGGAATGTTGTACTGCACAAGGCATTACTTGAAATACTTAAAGTCCATTTTGTTCATTATACTTACATATGTCTACTGAAACATTGTTTGTAAAAAAGTACCCGCATTGATACTTAACAGAAGTGAATCTATCATTTTAAAATATTACCTTGGTAAAAGTGAAAATCACCCATATGAATAGGGCTGGAGTAAAAGTAGTAAAGTATTTGATATCTGATAAATGCATATCAAAAATAATTTTCTGGCAATAAATGTTCTGCTATCAGAAACAGAGCTAAGTGATGATGAGTGTCTGTTTTTTTGTTTTTTTATGCGGTTGCTGATAAAATACATTTATTTGAAATGATAATGCAACATGCGATCTGCTAAATTAACTGCTATATAGAGTTATCAGAAAAACTTCCTGGAGTAAAAAGTACAATATTTGCCTCCTAATTGTAGCAGAGTGGAAGTATAAAAGTGAGTAAAAAAAGGAACTCCTGACGTAAAATACAAGTACAGTACTTGATTTTCTGGCGTGAGTCCCTCGTCCCTCCTGTTTATTAAACAGACAAAAAATGAGAGAAAATGTGTGTTTGAATTAAATCCGCCCAGCTTCCTACTTCCTCCAGCTGTCGGTTAACAACACACCTGCGTTTGCTTGGAATGATTAGCCAGCGTTTTATGTGAGGCATGCAGGAGTCACAGCCCTCAGTGTCACTTCAGACTGTGTGGGCATGAGTGTTTGGACTGTGCTTCATTCCTCATTCAGTGTTCACAGCAGCAGGTTCATATTTGGTCAGATGAGTCAGGAGATGTCTGGTCAGGTCGGCAGCGTCTGACCCAGCAAGTCAGCCAATTATTTAAAAAGAAAAAATCAGCAGGTATAATTTATAACATTAACTATGGCTCCGTTCAAATGGGTCTCAATAACTACATAGTGGTACAGTGTTCTAATCTAGCAGAGCCATTATTAACATTAATTACTCTTGTGCTTTCCCTGCCCTGACCTGAAAAGATAATATGATATGAAACTGTCCTGCTGAGATTAATGATGATTGACTGGAGACGTCAACCAGTCCTTTTACACTGATGTATCACAGCAGGGTAAACACAGCTTATCACACAATAACAAAGTTCAATTTAGGTATTCACGTCAAAACAGGTGTCGACAATAATAATCCCAACATGCTGTTTGTGTGTGTCTACTTAAGGGTTGAGCTCATTTCACTTTATATACGGTACTGGATTTTAAATAGTTTATTAAGCTTGAAATATAAGAATTTTCCCAACACAGAACGGAACATTTCATCCTTCAGTTTATCACAAATACTCGATATGAAAACATCTGGAGACACGTGGTTTTCACTGGACTGGAGGTGTGTGAAAAATTGTAATCTGAATCGTAACTAAAGATGTCAGACAAATATAGTGAAGTTAAAAGTGCAATATCTGCCTCTGAGATCTACTGTAAATATCAGGTAAGAGAGGTAACACAAGTAAACACATTCTTTACTCAGGTAGAAGTACTGATTCAACTTCTTTACTCAGGTGAAAGTAATAAAGTACAGGCTGGAATGTACTCAAAGTATAAAAGTGAAAAGTATCCCTCTGAAGGATATTTCTATCCGCCATTTCTGGACAAAGCTAACTGGACCTCACTTCATATTATTAAAATTTAAAGACTATTAAACTTAAAGGCAGACTCAGCAACAGCAACTGAGAAAATACGATTATCCAGCCAGAGGGCATGCAATGATGCAAAATAAAAATAAAACCATAATTTTACTCAAATGCATTAAAACTAAAGCAACAAGCCTGTTTTGAAAATGTAAGGAGTAGAAAGTACAGATATTTTTGCTCAGACGTAGGGAGGAAAAGTCACAAGTTGTCAGAAAAAAACAGTAAAGAACAGATACCAAAAAAAATACAGTAACAAAGTTTTTACTTCCTCACTTCCCACCTCTGCAAGTACAAATACCTCAATTTTGTAGTCCAGTAGCCTCCAGTACTTGAGTAAAAGTATTTTTGCTGCATTCTATCATTGACAGTGAGATAGAGTCTCATGTTGGGTTCTGTGTTCAAACTTTAAGGGACAAAGTTCAGCCATCTCAGCGGTGTTTCAGAGTTTTTAAATGCTGTTTTCAGCTCGCTGCTGATTTCAGTAGCGCTCCATGCCATGTCAACAACCTGTAACGTACATCACGCTCCCAGTGTTTGAGTTTCATAGAGATCGTTCAACTAGATGAAACCCAAATAGAAACGGATGAAAGAAGACTGAAACTGTTCAGGCTTGCATAATAACAGCCACACAGCAGGGTACGTGTGCCAGACCGGGGAGGTGAAGAGAGCCGGGTTATCTGATCATACTGGGCTGTTGTTGTGGAGGAGGATCAGCAGTTTTTTAGCAGTAAAAACATCTATAGAAAAAGTTAAAGATTAAAGTCAGGGAAGTGACAGTGGTAAGTGGTAGATGAGAGAATGAAAACAAGTTAACCCCTTGCTAAAAAGTCCAGCTGTCTGATGATTTTTCACCTTCATTGATAAAAGAGACAATCTGATGGTAATTGCAGATATTGAGGATTATCCTATCTCCATCACGCAAACCTTTTATTGTCTTCTAAGACAGTTTGCAGCTGATAAACGAGAACGTTCTGAGGAAACTACCCTTGTCCTGTATCTACCTGTATCGGAGTCCAACACGCCGAGATTATCAGCTTTTTCCACCGTCAGGGCAGGACAATAAGAGCATCATAAATAAAGACTGATAAGGACTCGATCGTAAAGAGGGGAAGCGTCTGTCATTGGAAGGTGAGATCTGCGAGGTCTGCGAGAAAAATAATTTAGATGGTTTTTAAGCACACTGTACTGTGGAGGACAGATGGAAAGAGATTCTCGACAGAACTCTGTGTAAGATTTGTCTTTTTATATTGATCATGAAACAGAGACTTTTGAGCCTGCAGCCTGGAAAAGCTCAGTGATTCTTTTCTTCTTCGCTTTATATTTTCACATTCTGTATTTGCATAATTATAATACAACAGCATGGACAAGCCTGCATGATCAGACTAAATGAATCAGACCTTGCAGTTTAGTTTGAAATTTCAATCAGCATTTTTACATGTCAGGAGTTTTGACACATTTATAATTTAGAGATTCATTTTAAGTATAATCTCTATAGTAATCAGTGCCTGTGTTTGAATCTTTTGTATCTGCATGTTACCATATTTATAATCATCCTCTATGCAGTCTGACAAAGGAAGATGTTGGTCACACACACCACATTTTTCTGTCTCAATTTCAGTACAATTATTGAGAAAAACATGCATTGAAATACAAATAAAATGCATTTTTACTGACAAATAAAGAAGTGTTATTAGCCTGGGGTACTAACATTAGTAACATGTATGAAAAGCAAGAGTAATTATTGTGATTAAAGCGTTAAAGTCAACAATGTGTGCTTGCGTGTGTGTGAGTGTGTATTACAAGCAATGGTCATGTTAGCTGTTTTAAGTAGCAGCAGCACCACTTGCTCTCAATATGTCAAACTCCTGAATTCTCCTCCTCAGATAACTCACATTTAGTCTGTGTCCTCTCATCTAGGACCAGCTGGGTAGAGACTCTTCATTCCTTGGTGTGTTTTAAAAAACAAAACAAAAGGTGTATCATCTGCAAAATGTTTATATTGTATGCTTAAATGTGATCTACACAAAGCATTACATTTACAATATTAATAAGGAGATAACACAAACTCAGATGTATTTATTTGATATATGACTTTCCATAACTGAATAAACCAGCTGTCCACAGAGAGAAATGAGTTCCCCAGAACAGTGCTTGAGGCTAGAAAGATGGCTACTTTAAAGGATCCTGCAAATTGACGCAGAACTAAAGCAGCTTGTCCTCTGAGGAAGCTTGTTTATTCAAACTACTCAGTCAAGAAAAGAAATCGATAAAGATTTTCCTCTTCTGATAAAAGTTTCTTTGGTGCCTGACGTAAAAACTGTTCTCAAAAACATGCACCAGGTGGCAAACCTTTACATGAATATTTCATGTTATTTGTGAGTCTTCTGTGCATTCTTGAATATGTGAGACTTCATGTTATACTACTTGTCAAGCCTTTACTGCTACACTGAAGTTAAAAATGTAGCAGTACACTTTCAGATCCGTCATGCAACTTTTGATTTTCCAGGTAACGGGAAATAACGATTCTTCAAAAGCCAAATGCAATCCAAGCGCTGCAAAGACAAGATCGATTGTCAAATACAGATTGTTATTGAATTTTCTGGCTTAATGTTTGTAGAAATAATCTATGATTTGGCAGAGTCCCGTGGCAGAGATAATCATCATCATCTTGTCCTTGGGCGGTTCAGAGTGTGCTGGCACCCAGTCTTTATGGGTGTTACAACACAGTTCAGAATAAACAAGTTAAAAGCGAATGAAGGATGGAAATACATTTTATTTACTGAAGAAGGAGGCAAAAACACTCTACACAGAAAAAAATCAGGCACTACTCAGATGAATATAATGTGATAATTTTAGCCCTGCACAGCCACTCGTTCATATTGCAACTTGATTAAAGTACATAAATAAGAAACTTATACTGATACATGATTTGGGAGATTTTGCGTGAAGCAGTTTTTGGTGTGCTCACCGTGTTACAAACTTTATGTTTGGTTGTGACTTATCAGCATACGAAGATCAGGGAACATCTCCATAACTGCTCCCTTTCTTCTTGTCTGTTTATCACATAATTGAAATGCTTCTGCACCTTTGCCCTGATTGCCTTCTCTGAAAGTTTTATCTCAAGGTATCAAGGTTATTTATTTGTCCTTATGCGACACTGCGCAAAAATAGAGCATATATGCAGATTGCTACATTTAGAATAGAGTTAAAAGTCTACAATGATACAAATAATGCGACTTTCAAGTGGGTATTAAATTGTCTCAGTTTAATTCTGATATTACTTATATATGATCTACATAAGCAAAGGAGAGCATCAGCAAGAAGCTTGGCTATTTCCCCAACCCTAACCCTAATCATAACCCTATTTTCATAGTTATTCATAATGGCTGTCGCCAGGTCGGAATTGGTCATTCCAGGTTGGATAATTCATAAAATTAGAACAATTTTTTATGGCAGAGTGCTGACAGAGACGTTCTACTGACTTTGGTGCTGAGTAGGAATTGAGGGGTCTTACAACCTGAGGAAAGCAGGGGCTCTGTAGTCTAGTGGTATGATACAGCACTAAAACTAAGTTCACTTTGTTTCACCATCATCATCTCTTGTCTAAAGGGGCCCCCAGAATAAGAAGAAAACTACATTTCAAGTCAGTTGAAAGATGATTTTATTCTAGGATGTAGTCCAGATATGGTGGCCTGCCACTGTCTTCAGGCTGGTACTGGGTTTGATCTACAACTGACTTTAGATCTGTCTTTTTATATTGACCATGAGAAGCACTGTAGAACAGCACAGTGATTTACAAGTTGTTTCTCACCAATTCTTCCTTATTTAGAACCTTCTTAGCCCGAGGCTACAGGAGCTGTTGGCCCCAGGCTAATAAAGCTTCCACACGGGCACAATCCTGGCACAACCCAGTGTGGGATAACTCAGTTT
>CAEMYA010000002.1:2060628-2075944 GCA_903131615.1 Diplodus sargus | reverse complement strand
ATTTCTTCTTGTCTATTTTACCATCTCTGTTTATCACAAATTGAAATGCTCAGGCACCTTCGCCCTGATAGCCTTGGTTAAACGTTTTATCGCAGCTATGACCTTGACATGTGATAAGGACATTAATTATAAAGTTAATCCTATTGTAGGATCCAGGAAGTGATAGTCTTGTTGTCTGGGCAAGGCGGCCTGCTACCGTCTTCAGACTCTCACTGGGTTTGATGCAAAAGCAGGTGAGAACAATATTTTTTTGACAGAAAATGTATCAGGGGCGTGATACACGTTTCACTGTACGTTATAGTTCAGGGAGCTCTGTCACTTACTATAGATTATGTTTTAAAGGTCATCTTCAGACCCACTGTAAAGTACCGTACGTACAACAATAAAAAAGTGTAATTCTATCCTATGCAGAATGGTATAATTCAGGCCAGCCAAAGTCTATGTGCTGATCCCTCTCCAAGAGTTGCAGAGAGTCAGTAACAATACATGACTCAGGTGGAAAACCTGGGTGCGGTAGTTATTTCGGAATCACCTGCAGTTTCTCCCTGCTGCGTTGGATCTCCTAAGCAACCCTATCCATCTATCGCCCCGTGTTAATTATCAGACAGAGGAATTGATCATCCATAGCTGTGATTGGCCAGCCATCACATCAGGCCAGATAAGACAGGTGTGACATCACAGGAGTGGTGACGCTGGGCATGTCATACTGTTTTTCCCTCCCCAACCTACCACTGACAAACAGACAGACAGACAGACAAACAGACAGACAGATGATAGGAGAGGAGACCTCAGACCCTACAGAGCACCTCTCACTGTCTTTCTTTGTCTAATGTATCTACAAGTAGGGCGGCAGTGATTAACAGACACTCCATTATAATCTACCCGAGGACCCTGAAACTTCTGTTGCTGGCAGACTCTCAGGAATCATGGTCCGTGTCGCAGCTCTGATCACTGTTCTGGCATGTGTGGTAAGTTGGTCTTGGAATTTTTCTTTTTTAGGGAAACTGTAATACACCAACTGGGCAAGCACGTAGTGACAAATGAAAGACGTGATGTAAAATACATTTGAGGATGTGAAAGGAATCCTGATTTATTTGACAATACATGCCAAATAAATGGTCATTTCGCTCCAAAAATAATATTACAAAATATTGATATAATTACACTTTCCACTTTGCAACAGCATAATGACCTCACATTGCTTTATTCTCAGACTCCACTCCTATTAAAAACTACACATTTTCACAACGATATGATCTGTGACCAGGATTGAAAAGTATGAGAAGACATTGAATTGCTTTTGTAATTTCAGTACAAAATGAAAGTACAAAGATTTTCAAACATTTTGAAAAAGCAGACTACAAAACTACTTTCTAAAGAAATATCTGACAAACTGACAATGTGCATGCGATACAAAACTATAACAAATAAATATAATATAATACAAAAAACTGCCTACTTGTTCCCAGGTCATGCCTTAAGCAGAAGTAATAAAAGATAATATAAAAATAAAATTTGCCGCTATTCATGGGAAAGTGCAAGGAACGTCAGCTTTGAATTACAGTAGAGAGGCAACAGTAAAATAAAATAAATCTTTTCTTTATGACCCCAAATTGTTTTATAGTTTTAGTCGTAAACAACACAAGCGTTAAAAAGAAAAAAGTAATTTCAGCAATTGAATCACCTTATAAATTAATGTTGTTGAACTATCAGCAGGCTACTGAACAACGGAATTAAACTTCATGCTTAATTACATGTAGTACACTTTTCCCTAACACTGTTCAACTGTGAATACAGAGTCAGATGTTTTACTGACAAAAGGACATACGTTGAGATTGGGTAGACAATAGAGCACCATAAATGACAAGGGGAAAATGATATGAGTTATTTGTCACAAGGTTAGAGAAGTGTTATGTAGGCAGTAAGTCACTCAGATGAATGTCTCCTGTCATCAAACATCTTCTGTGGTTAGAAGTTAAACTGTATGGAAGATGTTGAATGAAAACTAATCAAACCAAGAAGCATAGAAATACCACAGTCATTGTAATGTGTTGTACATTTTCATGTACTTGTGTATTGGGTTTGTTCAACTTGTGTTTAATTTGGCTTTTAACACTTTTCTTAATTTAACTTAATTTTTTAATGATATAATAACAATTCCATTCATATTAGATAATCTGATGTAAACTGGCTGTAATCTTTAAAAGATGGCATTTTTTAACATGACTTTCATCACAATGTAATGTGAAAAATGTACAGTCGCAACTGTTTTGTTTCTGTCGTTGGTTTTGGTTGATGATGTCTTAAGAGCTTTGAATGAATTATTGAATACTGTAACATACTTAAACCTAACTCGAATATTCAAATTAATTATATTTAATGAATCACATGTTCAAAAAGTCTACATTTTGTTCATTTATTAAAGACTGCAATTGAACTACAGTTTACAATTTATACAAAGAGTTTGAAGAAAAATAGAATCATATAAATGAATAAAGTTAAACATAAAAAAAAGGGCTTTAGAAAATACAAATGAACAGGGAAGGTGTAATAGTGAGCGTCACATGAGTAATTAACTGTACATTTTACTCATGTCTTGGCAAAAATGTAAGAGTTAATTTAATATCAAAATAGTGTATCAATTTGTATTGATTTCTGATTGTGAGCATGGTCAAAGTTGAACATATCTGAACATGTTCCGTTTAATGTGTCCTGTAACCAGCAAGGTGTTGTTAATCAGCTAACATGGGAGGACACAGTACACAATTAAGGTTAATAT
Organism: Diplodus sargus; assembly: GCA_903131615.1. NCBI lineage: Eukaryota > Metazoa > Chordata > Actinopteri > Spariformes > Sparidae > Diplodus > Diplodus sargus. The sequence continues at coordinate 2,073,165 of CAEMYA010000002.1, read as the reverse complement.
GACCCTGTAACAACATTGTAAATCATAACATGATAAGAAAACATTGTTGCAACATGCAGCTTTTAAAAAAATAATATTACCCGAAACATTTTATTTAAAGTATTTATGTTTCACCTCATTCAGAATTAAATAAAGTGACTGTTGGAGGAAATAGTGAGATCCTTAACTTGTGTCAGAGTAGTAATAACACCCTGTAACGATACTCTAAGTAGAAGTTCTACACTGAGAAAGGTATTAAGTAAAGGCAGGTATAATCAGGAAAATGAAGTTTAAGTGTTAAAAGTATCTTAATCTTAATCAGTTACAATAGCATTCAGTAGAGCGCATGCGGTGTATTCCAGGCTGCGACCCATTCAAGCCAACTATTAAAGAAACAGACATGGGTGAAAACATAACCTTTAAGTTACTAGTAACTTAAGCTGTGGAGTGGAGTAAAAAGTACAATATTTTAAAGAGGAGCAAGAAAAGATAAGAGTCTAGTGAATTAAAAGTACCTGAAATAAACACTGTATTTGATCCAAATGACATGCGATTGTAAAACTTTTTCGAGTTCGACATGACCTCTGTTCTGGTTGTCACAAGTGTGCTTTCTTCTTTACTTCCATGCAGGTGCTGTCAGAGGCCCAACATGAGCCAGGCTTCTGTGCTTTCTATGAGGAGTGTGGTTTCAACCCTTTGGTAGATAATACAACTGCCCTCATTTCTCCTATCGTCCCCTGTCTCAACTACAGTCCAGCCCGTCACCTCACAGGAGCCCACTACCTCAAGCTGAGACAGGTGTGTGGGTGCTGCCGAGTGTTTGAGTGAAGACGCGGACTGAATGAAGTCTCTTCTCAAGTATTAAGTGTATTCCTCCGAAGTCAGAAGTCAGCTTGAGTTTGAGTCTTTCAGCCATTATTTATTTGTTCTCCATTTATATGCTACCACAAGGTCAAATGTTTTATAGGCACGACAGTAATTTACATTTTTATGCTAACTACTCCTCATGATCTACTACTCATTTGATTCCAACAGAATTAACAGAATTGTCTACAGAATTAAAGGTCCAATTTGAAAGAAAGTTGATTTTTGAGTTTCATTCCCATCTCATCAAATACTGACGCTTTGGTATTGTTGGTCGGGTCGGCTGCATTTCCAAACCGTCAGTATTTGACAAACTGGGAATTCTTACAAATAGGACCTTTGACTTTGATCATTAGATTATCAATCGTTCAGGCGTTTCTTCAACCAAATAATATCTCAAAAATTAGGAAAAAAATGTATCCACTAAGAATCTGCAAACTGTCGTACACGCCTTCATTCCATCCTGCTTACATTACTGTAACATGCTCTATTCCTGTTTCAACCAATACAATCTTTCCAAGCTTGAGAGAGTCAAACAAACATGAGGCAGGAAAGGCGATTCTGGAGAAAGATTTGATTCTTGAGTCTCATTCCCAGATCGTCAAACACCAGTGCTTTGGGTCCAAGTTTCTATTGGACAACCTGGGAATAAGACTCAACAATCAACTATCTTTACCAGAACTGCCTTCCCCTTCTTGAAGTTATTATCATTATTAATGCAAAATCAAATCTGTTCTTGCCGCAGGTCTGTCCCATGCTGGACAATGGAGAGGGAAACACGTACGCCTGTTGCTCCATCAAACAGCTGACATCCCTGGAAAATAGTCTGCGCTTGTCCAGGGTCATACTTCTCCGCTGCCCTTCCTGCGCTGACAACTTTGCCCACCTGCACTGCATCAACACCTGCAGCCCCAACCAGACCCAAACAGTCGAAGTTACAAAGGTCATGAACATCACTACCTTTCAGAACACGACGGACACGGCCGTAGTAGCTTACAAGGCATTCATCAGCACCACCTTCGCCGACAGCGCCTTCGGGTCCTGTAAGAATGTCAGGATCCCGTCCACGGGGGGCTTCGCCATCGGCACCATGTGCGGCTCATATGGCGCCACGCAGTGCACCCCTCAGTACTGGTATGACTTTCAGGGAGACTCCAGTAACGGCCTTGCTCCGCTGGACATCGACTTCAAACTGATTAAGGAGGGAAACACCACTGGACTGCCAGCGGGTGTGGTTCCCTACAATGGACGTGCTCTTAAGTGTAACGAGACCACGCCAACCGGAGGAGAGGCCTGCTCCTGCCAGGACTGCATAGAGTCATGCCAGCCGATAGAAATTTCGCCAACCACGAGCCCCTTCACACTGTTGGGGGCAGATGGTTACCTTGTGGTCTCTATTATCTTATTCTGTCTCCTGACATTTGCCTTCCTTCTGTACCTGTTCGGCTCGTGCCTCCTGAGGTCTCGGAATGGAAAGGATGAGGAGAAAGGAAGGGGAAGGGGGAGAGGCAAAGACCAGAACAGCAACGACGTGAATCAGCCACTCATCGATCCATCGGAGGTGACGTGCACTGACAGGAACAGCCTGGTCGCTCAAGCTTTCCTGAGCTCAAAGTTTCAGTTTTGGGGAACCCTCATGGCTACTTATCCCCTCACCGTGAGTATTTTTTAACATTCATAAACAGATTTAAATTCTACACACCATAAAGAAAAACAGGCTGACAGCTAATTGAAGAAGGATTTATCTCAGGTGTTCATATGTTATCTTCATTTAAGGTGCTCCTTTTGTCAGCTGGCGTCGTGGCTGTTTTATCTGCTGGCCTCAAGTCCATTGAGCTCACCACCGACCCAGTTGAGCTGTGGTCTGCTACCAACAGCCGCGCCCGCATGGAGAAAGAATTCCACGACACAACCTTCGACCCCTTCTTCAGGACCAACCAGCTGATCCTGACAGCGCCGGGGAAGAAAGGCCACCAGTACAATTCTTTGCTGTTTGGACCGACAAACTTTAGCGGGATTGTATCCAAAGATCTCATTATCCAGCTGCTGGAGCTCCAGACACGAATACAGGTGAGAGCTCAGAACAGCTGACAGTTGACGTTGTTCACAAAAGCTTACCGTATGATTTTTGACTCATTAATGCCTCTTGGAACCCATTTTTAGAACATTGAGTTTTGGTCAGAGGACCTGAACCGCTTTGCCAGTCTGAAGGATGTGTGTTTTGCACCACTGAACCCCTCCAACCCCTCCCTGACGGACTGCGCCGTCAACAGCTTGCCGCAGTACTTCCAAAACAGCGTGAAGAACATCAACGCCAAGGTGAACATGACTGAGAATGGAGTGACCGCAGAGGTGGACTGGAGAGACCACTTAATCTACTGTCTCAAGTAAGCATTCTTAAACTAGAGTTTTAAATTGAACTAGTGTTTTCGTTTGCAGTTGCTCAGGAATTTAAACATGAACTTCACTTATCTTCCTCCGTCTCTTTTCAAGCTCTCCCCTGTCCTTCAAGGACATCACTGATTTAGGTCTGAGCTGCATGGCCGATTACGGCGCTCCAGTCTTCCCCTTTCTGGCTGTGGGAGGCTATGAGGGTAAGTGCCTTTCAGCACCATCGTTTACGCACTGAAATACTAGCGCAGTGAGAGCGCTCATACGGAAATCAAACATCTCGCTTTTCCTAGGCGAGAACTTCACTGACGCAGAGGCCCTCATCCTTACCTTCTCCCTCAACAACTATGCTCGCGACAACGTCAAGTTCAAAGTGGCGATGCAGTGGGAGAAACAGTTTCTTCACATTGTCCAGGAGTACAAGAACAACCCCAGCACCAACTTCACCTTCGCGTACATGGCGGAGGTACAGCAACATCTGTTTCTGACCTGCCGTCAATGCTTTTTATCAGTCGTCTGCTCTTTTTTTATGCCCTCGCTATAATCCCGTCTTTGCCGTGTCTGTCTGCAGAGGTCTCTGGAGGATGAAATTAATCGGACCACAGCGGAGGATATCCCCATCTTCATGATCAGCTATGCTGTAATCTTTGTCTACATTGCAGTGGCACTGGGGGAGTATTCCTCATTGAAACGCATACTGGTAGGTCTTCAGATTTCACAGGGACAGGTCACTCATTAATCAGTTACTATCTAGTCAACTGGAAAGTTGGGGGAAGTTTTGTACTCCACAAAACATTTCAGAGCAAAACTCCTAAGAACAGAGGCAGATGGGGAAAAAAAAACATAGAATATCTCCATCCAGATAATTAAAAGCCATCTAGATTTGTTCCGGACTAGTCAGCGATTATGGGATGCATTGTCATCAAGGCATTCGTGTCACCAAAGGCTGAATCATACTCTTTTTTGTGATCACGTGATGTGCTACCATGCTAATCTAAGATGGTAAAATGGTTAGCATGCTGACACCAGCATTCAGCAGAGCACGGCTGTGTGCGCCCTCACTCAGTAGACTCTGAGTCTTGTTAAGCTGTTGCTCCATAACTTGTTGTTTTACTATGAAAACACAGATATATAACGCGCCTGGGAAACGATAAGCCTCAACTAATAAAGTAAAATGTATGAAACAGTACTTTATCCTGAACATGATAAGGAGAACTGCATTATTATTGCAGTGTCAGCTGTAGAGTGTTTATCTCTGCTGTGAGGCAGTTTTATTGGCCATGAAGATATACAGTAAAAGATATGTGACACAGGTTCACTGAGTTGAATGTATGGCTGGATTCTTATCTCTGCGTGCTGTAGGTGGACTCCAAGTTCCTGGTGGGTCTTGGCGGGATCCTGGTGGTCGGCTGTTCGGTCCTGGCCTCCATGGGCTTCTACTCCTGGATCGGCATTCCCTCCTCGCTGGTCATCCTGCAGGTCGTGCCTTTCCTGGTGCTGGCTGTCGGGGCCGACAACATCTTCATCTTCGTTCTGGAGTACCAGGTGTGTGTATTTGTGTGCGCGGTGAATGAACAGCAATGCTGTTTTTGTAAGGCGTGTACACCGATTTGACGGATGTTACCCACCTCTTCCCCGCAGAGAGATGTGCGGAGATCCACAGAGACGAGAGAGGAGCACATCGGCCGCGTCCTCGGAAACGTGGCTCCCAGCATGCTCCTGTGCAGCCTCTCTGAGTCTGTCTGCTTCTTTTTAGGTAAATGCAGAATGCGTGGGTGAAGTTTCATCATTCAAACAACATTTACATAACTTTGTAGCAAGACAGCGTCGCAGAAGTCTTCTAAACAGCTGAAGTAGCTGGGGACTTATTTTGAATGTAAAAAAAATGAGGCATGAGGAGTAATGACTGTATTTCCATCCTTTCTATACACTGCCTTTATCTCTACTTGTGTCTGTTATGCCAATCTAAGGGGGCCTGTCGACCATGCCGGCAGTGAAGTCCTTTGCTCTGTACGCTGCACTGGCTGTGCTCATGGACTTCGTCCTCCAGATGACAGCCTTTGTGGCGCTGCTGTCCTTGGACGCCCGGCGTCAGGACAACAACCGCTGTGAACTGGTCTGCTGTCTCACGGTGAAAACCCAGCGTTCCGACAAGCCAAATGAAGGCTTCCTGCTGCCCCTCATGAGAAAATACTACGCCCCTGCCCTGCTGAACGGTTACACCAGGATCGTCGTGGTAAAGATACTACCCTAAATTCTGTTGAACTGGTGCGGTCATCAAAAGATGAAGTTCCTCAATCCTGTCCTGTGTTCTCCTCAGATGGTGGTCTTCATCTTCATGTTCTGCGCATCCATATTCCTCATGTTTCACGTGACCGTGGGCTTGGATCAGGAGCTGGCTATGCCAAAGGTCACTAAGCACCACACACTATATCTAAATGAATATATATATGTACATATCTATATATATATATTTATATATATATATATATATAAATGAACACCTTCGCACTCCTCCTTCAATGTAACCTTACAAAGATCCCTCTGTTTCTGGTGCAGGGCTCTTACATGCTGGACTATTTCCAGTACCTGTACAAGTACTTTGAAGTGGGAGTCCCTGTTTATTTTGTGACAAGAAAGGGCTACAACTTCTCCACCATGGCAGGCATGAATGGAGTCTGCTCCAGCGTGGGCTGTGATGAGTACTCGCTAACCCAGAAGATTCAGTACGCCACAGAATTCCCTGATCGGTGAGTCTCTATATTTTCATCTTCTGGGCAGGACGGATATATACTGTCTGCCGTGTCCTTCACATCTTTATTTCTGACTGACAAAACCTTGAACCTGCTGATATCGTAGTAGCAACCTCTTACATACAAGCCATCAGCCAATCAGATCAGTTAATGATAAACTCAGTTACATGAACGCCACCAAGTAGATAAAGGGTGCCTCTAACTGATTGTGCCAGGCAGAGAGAGCAAACACCCAAAACATCCACTGTAAGAACTGTTCAAATGAACAGAAAGAATCCCTGGAAACAGTGTGTCATGGTCATGAAACAGCTAATTAACATGAGTAATAACTCTTAAGTATCCTGATGTTAAAGGTAAAAGTTTTCCACCAACAGAGGGGGCAACAGTACAAACATTCTTTACTCAAGTAGAAGAGCAGAAACTAGATAATGATTCAGCATCTTCGATCAAGTAAAACTACGAAAGTTCAGACATTTCTACCGGCCATTTCTGTGTAAAGCTAACTGAACCTCGCATCATATTGATGTTATTGTAAAGACCAGTTAACCTCAAAGGTAGAATCAGTAGCATTTGTCCGAGCTGTAGTTGATTGTTGAGTCCCAGGACGCGACAAACTGAGAAAATAAGGAAATCCTCTCCCTCCCTCTCTCTCTTGAAATGCAAGTGCAAAATAAAACTAATCACCAATTCCCCTCAAATGCATTCAAACTAAAGTAACAAGCCTGTTATAAAAAAAAAAATGTAAGAGAGTACAGATGTTTGTGTTCAGATGTAGTGTGTGAAAGTAAGAAGTTTAATAAACGCTCAAGTAAAGTACAGATACAGATTTGTGACGTCCCGCCTCCGCCCACCAAACAGCCTGCAACCTCCACGAATTGATCCATTTACAGGACAACGTTACCCGGAGGACACTGTGATAAGAGGGACTGTAATTATCAACACACGTTTGCTTCCTTGAGATAAAAAGAATTATGGACCCATCCGACCGTTAACGTTATCAGCTGCTTGCTGGAAAACAGCAAAGCTCTCTCATGAAGGGGGAATTTGTCCAGAATGACGTGCAACACTGAAAGAAGCACGGCACGAAAAAAAAAAACCCCAAAAAAGCAATGATGCTTGTTAAGAAAAGCATTTAATTCACTGGAAGATCCATTGTTGTCCAAAAACTGTTAAAAGACACATGTAGGAGTCACACCCTTGCGCTGAGTGATGTTTTTCTTTATGACAGTTAACGTGGGCATTGTAGTTTATTGAGTCGATCCCACACACACTGCACTCCTGTTTCAGTAACTGAAATGCAACTGTATTTCTGTGTAAACTGATTTACATCTCAGTCTCACAATTCTGTTAGGACTAACGCAGACATTTGTGTTTCCACCTTCCTTGATCCTACTGATGATCTGTAGATCCTACTTGGCTATTCCTGCTAACTCCTGGGTAGACGATTATATTGACTGGCTGAACCCCGGATCCGGATGTTGTCGCCTGTACTCAAGCGGTACAAATTTTGGAAAGTTCTGTCCCGCGAGCGAAGGTGAGAATCACTGCTGGGAAAAACGCAACAGCAACACACATTATTTACTGTGGATTTCCTTCAGAATGAAGGAATGAAGCTGCCCTATACTAACACTTCATTTATCAACACCTACTTTGCGCCCATGTCTCAACAGAAAAAGATATCTGCCGTTTCAACTGTTTGGGTATTTTATCATCGAGACCTGACGTGGCAAAATTCAACCGCTTCCTCCCTGACTTCCTTGGTAACCGGCCTGACCTGCAGTGCCCCAAAGGGTGTGTATTTTAGCTGCACATGTAAAAAAAACAAAAAAAACATCACAGAATAAAAACAAAATTCTGACGGCTTTGTGTGTCTCTTAACAGCGGTCTTGGAGCCTATGACAAAGCTGTGGTGTTGGATAAAGATACTGGAGAAATCATAGGTAAGTCATCCCATGGTGTGACTGGACCTCCCGTCGCAGCCTTGTTGGTGTCGATGCCCGCCATCACTCTTTTCAATCTGGCCCTTCTAAATAGACTTATTAAATCCGCCTGCACTAAGTGAATCTTTTCTTTCCTGTGTTCCCAGCCTCTCGGTTCATGGCTTACCACACAACGTTAACAAACTCTCAGGAGTACACTGCTGCGCTGCTGAGGGCCAGAGAGCTGGCGCACAACATCACTATGGGCATGAGGCAAATACCAGGCACCGCTCCTGACTTTGAAGTATTTCCTTACACGTATGTACTTTCATTTCCCGAGCGCATACACCTCATCTTCCACAGCTCCTCTCAATATTTATAGGACTGTTAAATCCAAGCTTTCTGTAGTTTCTGACTCGTACTCGTCTTTCCGTCCTTCTTCAAGGGTGACTAATGTCTTCTACGAGCAGTACCTGACCATTGTGCCTGAGGGATTCTTCACCATCTCTCAGTGTCTGGTGCCGACCTTCGTGGTGTGCTGTCTGCTGCTGGGTTTGGATCTGCGATCTGGTTTTCTCAACCTCATTACCATAATCATGATCACCGTGGATACCGTTGGTGTCATGACGCTGTGGGGCATCGATTACAACGCAGTGGCCCTTATCAATCTGGTCACGGTGAGACAATGGCTATGACAGGAGCTAAAAATGAAAAGTAAAATAAAGTACAACATTTGTCTTCAAAATGTTGTGGAGTGGAAGCATAGAGTGACAGAAAATGTAAATATTCAGGTACCTTAAAATAGAAGTTAAGTAATGTACTTTACTTTTTATAAGTCACAGGAATGTCCATTTTGTATTTTTATGTCCTGTTAACATTAATCTGTGATCTTATCCTTCATTTTCAGTAGAGCAAGGTGCTCATATTCCATATCATCAGCATAATGTTTCATAGGTTCATTTTGATGTCCTTAATTGTATTTAACATGCTGCTTATTACTTAATTACAATCTCTGTGTGTTTTGCAGGCGGTGGGCATCTCGGTGGAGTTTGTGTCCCATATGACGAGGTCCTTCGCCCTCAGCATAAAGCCCACACATGTGGAAAGAGCAAAGGAGGCTACGGCGAACATGGGCAGTGCGGTAAGTAAATATGAGCTCATCACAAATGTAAAGAAGTAGAGTGGCAAGGCCCAGCAGTCCCCCTTTAATTGAATCAAGCCTTATCCAATATCAAAGAACACACACTTAAATCGAATAGATCCAAGGTTCTCCATCAAATTGTACTCACTCGTAGAAACCTGACACCCTAATATGTCTGATTTTTTTTTCATCACGATCCGTGCATTATTCCCTGAGAAATGTACAAAAACGTTGGAAAAATGCCCTCTCTCACAATGTTAAAGGTGCAAGACGTGAGGATTGGTTAGCTCGTTTCACCAGTCCTCGGGAGGAGTTTTGGACTGGGATGAGCAGATGCTAGCTGTTTAGCATGCTAGCTTCCGTAGATATTTCTTTAACATAAAATGTTTACATATTGCACCCTATGAAGATAGAACAAAATCCTGAATATGTCTCGTTATCCGGATCCACACCAGAAGTTAGGGTGAGGGGTCAGGGTTAGTTTTGTTGAAATCCGTTCAGCAGTTGTTGTTTTTTTGTAATCCTGCTGACAAAACCAACCAACATGTGAAAACATAACCTCTGTGGCAGAGGTATTAAACATTCATTGTTAGTGCCACACACAGCATTTGTATAAATATCATTTTACAGTAACAGCTGCCTGAGTTAAATATGTTTCTCTGTGCCCTCAAGGTGTTTGCCGGCGTTGCTATGACCAACCTTCCAGGCATCCTTGTGCTGGCACTTGCCAAAGCCCAACTCATCCAGATCTTCTTCTTCCGATTAAACCTTGTCATCACACTCTTGGGGGTGGCTCACGGACTCATATTCTTACCTGTGCTGCTCAGCTACTTTGGTACGTACTTTATAGGTTCTATTGTGTGTCTGACAACAAGAGGCGTGAAGAGTTTTTTGTGATTTATTTATTTTTTTTTTGTCATGTTTCCTTTTCTCAGGTCCTGGTGTGAACAAAGCAGTGCTGCTGCAGCTCCAGCAGGAGAGAGAAAAGGCCAGGCAGGTGCTAGAGATGAAAAATAACCTGAAACAAGCGTATGAGAACATAAGCTATGAAGACACTGAGATAAAACAGGAGCCCGTCTCAAGCCGCACGGAGCCCTCCAAACATGTCGACAGGCCTTCAAAAATGAAAGAAAGCGAAGTGGAGGTGAAAGAGGAGAGACTTGATAGTTTCTGAACACCGACGACAAAACTGCTGTCATGAGTAAAATACCTCTGTAACAAACTGAACAAGAGCGGACGCAGAAAAGGACAAATATAGCAAGCAAACAGTCATGTAATAAGCTCCATGTGGAAATCATTAACTTAACTATGTACCTCAATCAGAAACGGCCCAGTGGGACTGAAGACAGCAACACAGTTGTGCAATATTTCTGAGCAAAGCGTGAGCGGACGATTGCGATGAGAGTCGACCTCCCTGTCTCAGCGACCGTCTGTCTTCAGAGCGCTGCAGCTGGGCAAGATTTGTTGTTCATTCAGGAGTTGTTTGATGGGACAGGAAGTGGACAAATGTTCTTGAATTAGTTTTTTTTTAAATAGATGTAATTATTTTGTATGCATGAATGTTTCACATTAGTGTTGTTTAGACTGATTTAAAGGAACACACACTCCAGCGTTTCTTATTTTAGTTTCTTGTACAGCAGTGTGATGTCATTGCTGTAAAATGTGCAATCACTGAAAAAATATTAAATGTGCTCAAACATTTGGCATCAGAAGTTTTCTTAAGATATTTATGATACAGAAAGGAGCCTCTGCACACTAAATTCAGCACCGTAAAAATGTGATCTGCAACTGAAAGCTTTTTATTCATGTGTGTGGATGTTTTTATTTGTACCACCTGTTATTGATCTTCAAGCTCCTAGCAAAGTCAGCCGGGTGAATTCAGGGCACTTTTCTGTAATGATTTCTATTTCAAAATGTATTCCCCTTTGAGAAATGTTCCCCTTCTCTCCATTTTTCTCCCCATGTGTTCTAATATTTTGCAGAGCCACACCTTATTTGTTAAGAGGCTCCATGAAGAAGAAGATGAATAAATGGCGCCATGTGCACATATTTAGCTCAAAATATCGAGTTAATAGAGGTGGAATGCAACCAAGTATGTTAACTAAGTACTGTATAAGTACAGTCAGTGTTGTAAAGAGCACCCAAAAGTCACAATAAGTAACAATATCATGATGAAATAGTATTTGGTAAAAGTGAACCATGTGAACAGTGGTTAAGTAAAAGTCTATATTAAATGGTGTAAGTGAATCATCCATATACTTACATGTAAATATATCCAGTGGGTTGACCTATACTGTACAAAGTACAAAAGTATAAGTACCTCAAAATTGTACTTTGTAAGAGTAAATGTAAGCCTTATTTACATTCCATGACTGAGTACAACTTTGAGGCACTTGTACTTTACATGAGCCTGGTGAATGAATGCAGGACTTTTATTTGCATGTTTTTAAACTCTTGTAATATTACTTTTTACTGAAGGATCTGAATACTCCTTCCAACACTGTCAGCTTTAAATGATCACTCTAATAACAACGAAACTCAAAGCCTTTTTTGTTGGGACTTCCCCGAAGTTGTCTCAGCCTTTTTGCCTGGCTTTCTCACAATCAGCTGTTCAAAAAAGAAAAAAGACCTCAGGCGCTCTTAGACACTCAGCCAGGGGTCTTGGAGTCAGAGACTATGGGCTCAAAGTGCCCCCCTAAACCCCCCTTAGCTTTGCACAATTACTGGATGCCATATGGGATCACAATGGTTATTTGAACAACAACTGAGCCAAGAAGTAATATTACCATTTGACAAACTTCAGACAACAACAAGTACATTTAAAAAGTCTGTCCTAAGGGATTTATTAAGTTCTGACTCTTTGGAAAGTGAGAAGTAAAGAAAAATTATGTTGTATCACTTCACCTCTTACAAATAAAAAGTACTGAAAAGAGTGTGAAACATTTTGGGTATTTCAAATTTTGTTTTATTAACAATGCATCCCTTTGATAGGATTGTATGTTTCTTTAGGTCATCAATGCCCCAAAAACATACTGTACACATTATACAAGGGAAACCACGATTCAGGCAAAAAAAAAAAAAAATCTTTTTAAATTATAATACAGTCTCGAGGAAAAAATATAAATAACTTTTTTTTTTCTTCTCTGGTTGAGCTCACTCTATGGTACAGACATATAATAAATAGATCGGATCTGACATCACTCAGCTGATCTATGAATCATCTCTCTATGAGTCCATTTGTGTAGCAGCATTATAGCAAAAAAAAACAAGCCAATGGAAACAGAGATCCCCCGTTTCCCTGGAAACCTTTTACAAATCCTTTAGTCATCACAACCCCTCCTCCTTCCTCCTTCTCCTCCTCCCCTTCCTTAGCCAATGACAGACAGTGATATTGCATTGTGGAAACAGATTCAGGGGTAATTATTTTCCTACAATGTGATGGCAGCATGTAATGGCAACCTATTTTCTTCAGGAAAAAAAAAAAAAAAGT
>CAEMYA010000002.1:2037798-2060613 GCA_903131615.1 Diplodus sargus | reverse complement strand
AAAAAAAAAAAAAAGTTTTACAAGCAAGAAACACGTTAAGGTGACGTTACAACTTTGCCATGCTTGTTGCACATGCAAGTGGAAGTGGAGCACAGAGGTAAGAAGGCGTAGAGTCGGGTAGCTGCTGTAGGTTTTGGAAACATCTGTCATTTTCACATCTTTAACGAATCACCGTATGGATAACTCGTCCAACTTTTCACCTCCTGAGATACTTACTAATAATGCAATGGCTGAAGGAAAATATGAAAGGGTCCTAAGCAAGTAAAGGATGGAATAAACTAGCATTGAAATACATGCTATTCTCCTCATGTACTGTGTAATGGTGGCTTGTATAGTGCTTTAGAAAATACAATACTAGTGATGTTTGATTGTCTGAGATACAAGAAATAGAAAAGTAATTGGCTGTCTGTGCTGACAAGAGGCTACAGGTTGTAGGACGTGGTGAAGCGAGAGAAGCGTAAGCACATATCTGGCTAGAAGAGATTGCAAGTCGGGGTGGGATATGAACCGGGAAGGCTCCAGATAAAAAAACAGCAGGACCCCCTCTGTAGTGTTTTGTTTCATAAGGAGAAAAGAAGAACGCAGGGGTCCGAGGAATCACTGGGTAGACACAACAACATGCCTTATTCATTTCATTACAGAAAAACACCACCTCTGGAAAGAGATAAAATGTTGAGAGAATTTCTTCTTCTTCTTTTATTTAAACATGAGTCTTTTGTCTTATTGATCCAAGCCTGTCCTTAAATATTATGTTGATGTATTATTGAGTGTTGCTCAAGATTGCCAGCCCATCTGAAAACAGTATTTGGTTAAACTGCTCCCCCTTTTTCCTGTTAAAAAAAGTCTGAGACAGCATTAGGCGTGCCGGGTTAAATTTCGTTTACAGATACCGAAGTCCTTTCCTTCTCGCTCGTGTTGGCTAGAAGACAGGCGAGCGATGACCACATCCTCCTCCTCTTCCTTGGCAATGGTACTCTGCTTTGAGCAATACAAAAAAAATCCTCATCCTTGTAGCCACATCTTATATTCTATCAGTCGCTATTTCCATGTTCGTAGGGTGGCAGGGGACACAAGGGTTGAGGGTGATCAAGATTCTGCAGGAGGGTCAACGTCCTCTTCGACAGGTTTTGGTAGCTTTGTCAGGATTGCCTCCGCTTCCTCATACATCTGAAAAAAAACGAAGAAGAGTTTAATGCATGAAATGGTAAACACAAAGACGCAGAGTTGAGGAATATGAAGGGGAAAGCGTAGTAGAATGTCTTACTGGCATGAATTGCACATCCTGGAAAAGTTCCTGTATGAAACGTCTTGAGGTCAGGCGAAACATACAGTGGGCTAAGAGGTGAGACACCTCGGAGTACAGGCAGATGTCGTCAAATGCGTAGGGAAACTTCTCTTTTATCCTGCAGGGAAATTTAACAACCCTTAACAAAAGCTTTTATGGCTCTGAGATCATAATGCAACTCAAAATGTAAGTAACTTCATGCATGTATGTATTATAGGGGGGGGAAGTCTTTACGTCAGTAGTCCTGTTTCGTGGCCTTTGGTTCCTACAGAGGAGCTGAGGTTGATGATGAGGCGGAGCACCTCCTTCCTCAGCAAGACCCGGGAGGCAGGGCCGTCTTCTGATATCGCCTTGCCACCTGAATGACACATAAATATTCAATATTCACCACAATAAATATGATTCATTAAAGCAGTAGAGCTCAACCAAGAGATTGGTTGGCTTAAATTATTAGCAGTGAAGATATCAGTATGACAAATATGTTGTCCAATAACAGCCGATATGAAAACTGCAGAAGGTGACTGAGGTCATTTACGATTATTAATACGCACTGACATTTTATTTTGTCATTTGGGTTTAACTTTATTTAACTGTAAATGTGTTTTGGTAACCACGTTTGAGCAAGTAGTTCTAAAGAAATATACTGTATATTAATGTATAAATTCTGCGTACCTGAGAATATCGGCCGATGATATTTTTACTCCCTCATATCAGCGTCACATTGGTGGCAGTATCGTTCTGGTTCTATCAAGCAGTAACACTGAATAAATACTAATCTGACTCATTATGGTGGATTGATCTTGTCTGGTGGGTACTGATTGTTATGTAATTAAAAAACTGGCGGCAAAGATACGTTTTGTCAAGCAGTTTAGGGGGATTTGAAATCAAGTTTACTCAAGGTGTGTTTGGCTGCTTTGTGTGTTGGATTTGTGCTATAGTCCTTTGACTACAGTATCATTTGTTTTTTTGCATTGTCAAGCACAGAACTGGAGCTACCAGCTACTTCTTTTATACTGGAAACAGATATTAAAGACTGACTTTTTATTTGTTTAAATGCATTTAAAGTTTAGTTAACATTCTAAATAAATGAATAAAGGGGAAAGGGAACTATGCTGGGGACAAATATCTAATATTGAAATGTAATTTTTATGATAGAACTACTTACTCTTTTTTAATTTATACAATTTTACAGCACTTTACAACGTGGAATGATCAGATAAAAACAATGTCATGTTTTGATTGTAAAAAAAAAAAGAAAAAGAGGAGAAATCCTATTAAGAACTCTTGGTTCGTCATGGACTTACCCAAGACAACGTCACCAGGTGTGGGCGTGCTGCAGATTGAGCCTTGTGACACGGCAGCATCGCTACAGCCGGACACCCCAGAGAACTTGGACTGAGGCATCACCTCCAGACGATGGCCACTCTGCCCTCCCCACGATGGGAAGTCAATGTAGTCTGGAAGAAAAACATAATTTGTCAAATTCTGAGTTTACAATGCGTCGCCATGAATGTGTGCACGCGTGTGTGTGTGTGCGTGTGTAGGCTCACCTGTCCGAGGGTGTGTGCTGTTGATCTGTGGCTGTGTCGGGTATCCAAGGACTATGGCTCCAACACAATAGAGACAGTTTTCATCAGCGTGATCCTGCAGTCCCGTCTCTTCTGAGCCCACTGTGTGGTTCTGGCTGTCACCTCGGCTCGCGATCAACTCAGAGATACTGAACTGCTGCTTCAGTATTGGGAGAGCAGGACGATCACCTAGAGAAGGAAAAAACACAGTAAGCAAAAAACTGCTCATCTGTTTCAAAACTTTTATCGTGGTATATTTTTGTGATTTAATTTTAATTTAATGACACACAAAGTTGCAGTTACCATCTCCATCGCCAAAGAGGAAGCGTTTCCGCTCCTCAGACGGCGGGCTGATCCTCTGCTGAAAGTAGGCAGAGTCTCTGATGTGGAATATATCGTTGATGTCCATGGGCAGTGCTAGGCCAACATAGTCATCGTTACACCCATAGGTGGCGCTAGAGACCATCGAACGGACTGAGGAGCAGCGGTGTAAAGTGCTTTGGTTGATGGGACTGAGCAGCTCCTCTTTATCCAGAGAGGCAAAGCTCAGAGCCTTCAGAAACCTAGGGAGGGCAAGAGGAGAGGTGCGTGAGAGGATCCGGGGGGAGAGACTGGGACAGAAAAGGAACCGGAGGAATAAATGAAAAAGTGTTGGGTAAAAACAAAGAAACACAGACTTAGTGAACAGAAAGTGAGAGGGAATCACAAGAGGCGCTAAAGCCCAACATACTGTAGCAAGCTATCAGGGCAGCAGCTACAGGTGAACTCACAGCAGAGGACATGTGGTGAGCCAGAGTGGATACAAATAAGATACACTTTTATTATTCTTAAAGCATGACTGCAATCACCAGAAGTAAAAATCTAACATAATAATGCTACAAACAAACTTCATTGCAGTTGCATGTCTTCAATGTCAGCACTGAGCGGCTTACTGCACTGTGCTATACATATTTCACCATAAATTGATAAAAGTTGTAGAGTTAAAAATAGAATAGTTTGCAACTGGAGTCCGCCTGTAAGGACGGACTAGAGTGTAGATGAGTCTGTGTTCAGCATGATGACGTTTAGTGTCCTCAACAACCTATAATCTCATTTAACCACTTGCCTTTTTTAAGACACTTAAACTCTAATTAAAATGTGGAGTTTTCTATGTCGAAGAACAACACGTAAACAAAAACTGTAAAGCTTGTGTTAATCATAGACATCAGTTCAGGCATCTAATCCAAATCCCATTGAAAAAAAAAACATCGACTTCAGGACGATGGAACCAGAAGTTCAAAAACGCAAACGACTCTTTTGCTAACAACTTACGAATTGATTTATCATTTCGACCGTTTCTTCCAGGAGTAGTTTTCCAACATTTCTTGTTTTAAATTGCAGATTTTACCAGTTTTACATAGTTAAAAATGTTTGAACAAAATAATCTAAAACATTCTTAACTTTTTTCTGATATTTTGTAGTCATCTTATTTTGTAAATAATCAATTAATCAGAAATAACACCCAAAAATGTCATCATGGGCTCTGGGAAATTATGTGTATTTTCATTCTCATTATTTTCTTTCCTTTCAATGACCAAACCATTACTGGATTAATCAAGAAATTAATTGGTTCATTCTTTCCCTCATAATTTGTATAGAATGTGACTTAAATGTTGTGCAGGATTATTATTTATCAACTTAACACATCAGCGTCTATATTATGACACTTCTTTCTACATTTCTGCTGTTCATCCTTTAGGAAGGGTTACAACTCAACAAACAGGAGGGAACAACTAACAACTGACCAATCTACAGACTCACACTACGGGGTTGCAGGAGTCAAAGCGATGGTGAAACAACTGTGGGCACAGAGCTGGAGTATCTATTAAAGTCAAAGCAGCGAGACATTTGTCTGGGTCGGTGCTAGAAGCGACATTTCTACTGAGGAGGGCACTGGGTTGGTCGACCCACCGCGGTACGAGTGTTCTGGACAGCCTGCGGTATGGACTTAAGACGGCGGGTTCTGGACAGGTACCCCTCCTAACTGATAACCTGACGGACACAGCAGAAGGTGCACAAAATACACACTCACAGCTGTCATGTGAAGGCAGACCGAAAGCACCACCCCAGACACACAGTGGCTAGAGCTTCAGTAGCAAAAATGGAGACTGAGTTTTTTCTCCAAAACAAACAGATCATTCAAAAAAGAGTTAACACATTCATGTTAACAAAAGAATCCAATTCCTGTCCTCTTTTTTCTCTGATGGCTGACTTACCTGCGAGGCGTCAATCTGGAGTCCAGGCTGCCGGTCTTCATAGTAATGGTGTCTGTGAAAAGCACATCTTTGGCCGGTGAAGCCAACGCTTCACTATGAGACAAAGACGGGTGTATCCTCTGCTGCTGCAGCCTCTTCAGTGTAGCGTAGCCCAGCGCGTCCCGTGGGCTGGTGTACATGAAGCTGCAGTCAGCCAGGCTCTTGATGGTGGTCACCGAGGGAGACTTGAGAGACTGAGCTCGGCGGGGGAGAGTGTGCGAGGAGCCGGGCGGTACCAGAGAGACAGTGGAGGACTTGGGCGTGGACATGTGGTTGGTCTGAGACTGGGGGCTGAGGGAGGAGAGTGTTTTGACAGTCTTGGCTGACACCACCGTGTTCAGGCTCACGCAGTCAGAGGAGTCTGGCTCATGTTCGGGGTGCTCAGGGTTTCCAACGGTCTCCCTGGAGGGGCTGGAGCTCATGGAGCTGATGCCGCTGGTTGTGGTGTCCGTATTAAAGCTCTGACTGCGGCTTTTAAACTGCGTACCTCCGCCACCTCCTCCACCCCCACCTACATTGCCTCCACTAGATGAGGAGCCACCGTCTCCTGCTAGACGCTCTCGGCTGCTCTGCTCCCTCTCCCGAATGTGATGCTCCACCACCCCGTGTCCACCCAGACCACTGAGGCCGAGGCCTGAGCCTCCTCCTCTGGCCAGCCTGCCATCCACAAGCTGCTCCTCAGAGCCCCCTCTGTTCCCCACAAAGGACGTCTCCAGGCTGACTGTGGGACTCTTCGGCATCCCTCTGCCATTAAACACAGATGTGAAGACGTCGCCCTGGTTTGGGCTGTAGACAGAGGGCTCCGTCACTGTCCTGTTCCGCCTCATACTCCCCGTTTTGAGTTCAGTAGGAGTGCGAGAGCCTGATGGCGTCTTAGGGTCACTGGTGGAGCGAAGTTTCTTGCTGGGGAGGGACAAGGAGTTAAGGAAGCGAGTGCGAACGAAGCGCGTGGAGGCCAGGATGGTGAAGGGGCTGCGGTCCTTGACTGGTTTGGAGTGTAGATAGAAAGGGGGCTCGTCTGACTGGTCCAGAACGTCACACTTGTCATCGTCCAGGATGTACATGTCTGAGAGCATGAGGAGTGAATTAAAAACACAATGCAAGCATTACAGGGCAAATAATTCCCTGGGTTTATCAAAAATACCTCATTACTATGATGGCAGAAGATCATAAATACAATTCGTAGAGTTTTTCAAACTGTTTATAAATCAGAGCCGCAGTCATGTTTTTCAGTCAAAGTGCATCAAGGAAAATTAATAAAAACTTCAAGAAATAATGTCAAATCTTTGCTGGTTCATGCTGCTTAAATAAGGATTTGATGTGAGTCCTACGTACTTGGTTGAGACTCGCTCTCGCTGTTGTGGCGCGAGCTGGTGGATTCAGAGTTCAAACTGAGTGTGCTTGGCACTGAGGACAGTTCAGAGGTCAGCTGTGCATCGATCTCTTCTGGAGTGACAGGCCACAGCGTCCTGCGACTGTGTCTGACTGCATCCCAACCATACTGCTTCAGCACTTCACAACCCTGCCGGGTCTTGGAGATCACACCCAGCACATAAACACATGTCCTGTGGATGGTAGAGAATGTCAGTAACTGTGTACATACATACAAATATGTTCTCTCAGCCCATTGTGTACTTGAAGGAATATGTGCAATTGCTTGCTTTGTTGGAGATATGTTAAAGGTCAACATGCGGATTAAATGTAGCCTGTGACTCTGTCAGTGCTTATTTTCTTCTCAGGTTGTTGCAGGTAGAGATGGCTGGAGCTGATTAGGTGCCCAAATCTGTTGTAAAAAGGCCTTTATCAACAAGAATGATTCCTCATTCTCTTGATGATCACCTTTTGGTTTGGTTTTCCTCTTTGTTTGGCTCCACAATAACACAGATCCAATTAACGCTGCACCAATCCCTGACATACAGACTAGATATTTATTTAATGCGTTACTTCTGTCTTAGCTTTAAAAAAACAACAAAAAAGAGATTTTAAATCTTGTGTTATCCAGCTCATTGAGCTAACTAAGCAAGACCCTGATTCATTTCATAAAAATGTTGGGTACAATAACATATATTCTTAAGACCATAACATAAAAAAGAAAAGAATGAGCTTACCCTCGTATTGACAGCACCTCACAGTGCTGAGCCAATGCGAGGATGTCAGGGATGACATTCTCCTCCTGCAGGAGATTCAGCCCCCAGTTTGAAGAGCCAATGTTGCCCTGAGAGGAGAAACAAAATGATCATCATCAGAACCATCTCTCTGTTAATATTACTATTACAGTGATGAAAGTAAGTGATACTGACCAGAGCCCAGAGAGCAGCCTTCAGCTGTTTAATGCCCTCCCAGGTGTCCAGCATCGGGGAGCGAACCGTGTAGCTGAGGTCAGGAACCACACTCTGGAGATGGAAAGAGACAGTCATGATGAAGAGAAGGTGCTGAATCTGCGCAACCACAGAACACTGACTGTAAGAAAGTAGTTACCTGAGCCTCCAATAGATGACAGCCAGTCTTATCGTGGACCAGCTGACCATACAAGTGCACAGGGAGATAGACATTTGGTCTTTGTAACCTGCAGAAACAATAATAGACATTAGGCCTGCACTCTGCACTGATTCTTGTCACGTTAAGACAAGCTCCATCTGCTCACCTTTGGTTGCTGCGTCGGACGTAGTTGTCTCCATCAACAGGTTTGCGGTAGGTTGTAAGTGCTTCGTTGAGCTGCTCCTCTATCAGATCCACATACTTTAGGTTGTATTCCTGCAATCAAAAAAGGTAAGAGGCAAAACAAATCAAAGATCTCTTTCTCACAGATCTCTGTGGTCTTATAATGTTTTAAAACCTAAATTAGAGTGTGTATGTAGGTTTCTAAAATGCAGGTAAACCCTCTAAAAATTGACAACTGACTCCTCTCCAGTTGTTGTAAGTGGACGAGTTTGCTGTTCTGTTTTTTTTTTGTGTGTGTGTGTCACAAAATTGACACACAAAACACACAAAACAGGGAACAGTAGAAAACATCAGATCAAACAGCTCACAACGCAGGACCCAGAGGACATCAACTTGTTTTGAAAATTCCATAATAATTATTTCCGGAGTCAATGACGGAAACATCTCACTTCTTTCATCTCTGTACCCATTCCCAATATACAAAAGTCAAATGTTGGTGGGAGCTAGGTTTTTATTTTGTTGTTGTTATAACACAGCTGCTACTTGAAATTCCAAAAATATTACCGTTTTGTCCACAAAAATGAATTTATTTTGCTGTGTACTAAATTCCTGAAAGTACCTTCTGCCATTTATCCAGCTGTTTGCTGACATAACCCCTCTCGTTGAGGTAGGAGAACCCTTTAGGAATGGACAGGAACCTAAACAGCAGAAACAAGAGTGGATTCATGAATGTAAATTATGCGACTGGACTACATCAAAGACTGATACATATAATGTCTGGTAAGCTAATCTGCTAATCGGTAAACACCCACCTGAGGAGCAGCAGGAGGCCCTTGTCTCCCAGGTGGGACAGAGCTGGTTTCAGCTGGATAAGAGCATGGAGGTTGGCCTGTGAACCAGCACAAACATAATGAGTCAGACAACAGGAAAGCTGTCAGACAAACACCATCAACTTAATGTCATCTTACATTAACATTTCTGCACTGCCTCTGTCAGTATACATGTTTGGGTGTTTTCACAGTTTGAGGGTAAAAACATTTATCTAAAGTATCTTAATCGTGCAACTGAAGCATGTGGTTTTTTTTAAAGCAGTCACCTTGTCCTCACAGGCCTCGTCCAGTATATCCAGGGCCTCCATGGACACAGCCTTGCTGTGGTCGTGGAGCTGTGTGACCAGCAGCTCCATGCCCCAGCTGCTGAAGAACTCCACGCTTGCACGCAGCAGCACGCGGAGATGTTTGGTGGCATACAACCTGCACGTCTGCTCAGTTAGACAAGAAGCATTGTGGGACGAAAGAGAAGACATTTAGATGTTTATGAAATCGTAGGTGCAGGAACAATGCAGTGTAAATGTGATTTATTTTTTTATCTTCTCAGCAATTTTTAAACCATCTTCCAAGTCTCTGTGACACCCAATAATAGACTATTCTGCTTTTCCTATCACCGCTTTATGAGTGTTTTTTGGTTGTGTATGACACCCTTTTTTTTTTTGTTGTGGCTTTCTTACATCAGTAGCAGCAGTGAGGATCTTGGAGAGGATCACTCTGGCCAGACCATCTCTACTGTAGTCCAGTGTGGATACAGCAAGCTTTAGCACTGCATCCTGGTTCTTCACAGAGCACAGATTCAGCAGGCTGCAAAGACACAAAAAAGAGTTGTTGGCAGGATCTTAGAGAAACATTTCTGAAACTCATAAAGAATTTGAGTTTAACCAGAACACATGGAATTATTTTTTTACTGTATACTCACCACTGAAACAGGCCACATTTCTCCAGCAGTTTGACTCCCTGTGGGTGTGCAGAGAGTGTCCCCAGGAAGAGGAAGTAGTGTTGGCTGAGTGTGGTGAGCAGGCCATTGCTCTGCAGACAGCGCTCAGGCTTCAGCCCTGAGGACGAGGAAAGCCACGACACCATGTCCTTCACCAAGTCCTCCAGGTAGCCCTGACCATCCTGGTGATGGTGAGAAGAGGAGAGCAAAAGTGACAGAGAGGAGACGCAAGTTAGAAAATGAGAAACATGCAAAAGGGGAGTGTGCGTTTCTGTGTGTTTGTGCAGACTTCTCTAACCTCATCCGATTCCATGAGGAACTCAACAAACTGACAGCCAACCACAGTGAGTTGTCTGGCCTTTGAGTGATCCAGCGCCAGCCCTGCGTACAACTTACTACTGGGCTTATAAAAGTACAGCAGCCTCCGCACAAATCTGTAAAACATATGAAAAAGTATTTAAAACAAGATGTCAGAGAAGTACAAAAAATGTTGTGATGGCTAGGAACAAGTCTTACTTATGCATTTGTTCATCTTTGTTGTTCCTGAGGTTTACATTTGGCCACTGGGGGAGAAAAAACATCATTTTAATATCAGACAGGAGAAACAAAACTGATTGGGTATGTTGTGTCACATGAGAGTGGCCTGACCTTAAGGATGGTGGCAATAAGCAACCAGTTCCACTCCAGGTTCTGCTTGTGGTTGAGAATATGACTGTCTCTCAGGTTCATCATCAGTGCTTCTTCTGTGTCCTGCACACAAATACAGAAAACAGTGACGTGACAATGTAAACAAAGAAAGAATTTCAATTTCAAAAGCTTTGCAATAATTCTATTAATTACATTACTTTAAATCACCTGCTTTATGTTGTGAAAAACAGCATCTGTCCTAAAACTACAGTTAACTACATTCTCTTTGGTACGTTTAGTTTAGCTTAGCACAAACAGCTAGCCTCGCTTTGTCAAGGATGCCTCTTCTATTACTGGAAAGCTGTGTCATTCTCACATTGTATCTTGTGTGTTTAACACAAGAGGAAATAGGAAGTGACAGAGCGTGATTAAAGAAGCAGTTAGAAAACACATTAAAGCCATCTGCTGACTAACAACAGCTGGCCACACACAGCTGGCTCTGCACGTTTTCCGAAGCTTAACTGTCACACGAAGAAACAAACAAATGAGCAATGAAATTCTTTGTCTATCATGTCTCTATCTAGAGTGTCAATTAAACTATTTAAAATGTAATAGAAACATTAAGGTTTTTTTTGTAAAATAGAATAAAGGAAGGATGATGTTAATTAGGATAACAGATAAGAACAGTAATAGAAATGAAACAAAAGATGAGCTGTCAATATTGCATATTTTTAATTTGTGTCTACAGAAAATTCAGGTCACTCTTGGATGAACGGGATGCTTTTATGGCTGCTATTTATTAAAATATAACATATAAAAGGGACAATTTTGAAATTGAAACAAGGTATTGCTATCATTTGTGATGGAATGTGGCTGTTAAGTTAATCTGAACACACCCAAGACCTTTGTACTTACTGTACAGAAATGAATTTGACATCAAGCATTTCTTCCAACAGGTTATCATTCAATTTTCATGAGTATATTGCTGAGGAATAGAGGGCAAAAAATATTTACCTTAATGACATAGATGTCCCTGTGGGAACGCGAGTGAGACTCTCTGCGGTTGTGTGAAGACACAGACTTGCGAATGATGTGGTCCAGGTAAAGACTGTGTGGTTTCGAACCTCTCTTCTTCTTCTCATGGAAACGCTTCAGGTTGTTCACCGCTGCACTTGCCCGACTGGAACAACATTAAACAAGTGGGGACGTTTACAGATAAATGCAGTTTTTTTGAAAGAGTATATATCCTGTAGTTTTGCTAAATAAATGTGTGAGGACTGAAAAATATCTCTGAAGGGAGAACAGACTTGCATGTCTAATTGTACTCACAGTCGTTTCTCCTGTGCGATGTCAAAGGAGGCGGCCATGTTGATGAGGGTGGGGAGGCAGTGCAGGTGGTGACTGTGGGAATGAGGAAGGATGGTGTTTGCCTAAACAAGAGAGAGGTGGATGGAGGAAGAAGAAGAAATGCATTCAGTATGAGAATCACAATAGGATGGCTTTTGTGAAAACACCAATCTTCTAGACTTCTAGACCATGTTGAGTTTGCAGTGAAACAAAAGCACAGACATTCAGAGTTAGCTTCTTCTTTAGTGTGCTAGACTTAAGGATGCCAAATGATGCTAAATATAAATAAACGAGTCAGAGATGCTTTCCGCATTTCAATGTTACCATGTGTAGAAGTTCTCCCAGAAGAATGGTGGCTCTGACAGCAAGCTGATCATCACTACTGGTCACAACTTCAACAAGACCCTGAAGTGACAAAGAGGATATGGTTCAATGGCAACATTCTCAACCTAAAACTGCTGTGAGCAAATGTTTGGAGAAAAGGTGTCACAAAATACAATCAGAAAAGCCATGCCAAGTCTTTTTTTTTATAGACTATCCTTATGATCAGCTCACCTCTAACAGCCCACTAGTGATGAAGGCAGACAGAACAAATGCCAGGTAGTTGTCCATCAGATCAGGCCTAATGAAGTGACAGAAAATAATTGTTTCATGGTTCATTTAAACACTGAAGTGTTACATTTTGTTTTATTTGTTCCATTTCTATTCTCTTGTATCATTTACCTTGAGCGAGCCCGATGGGGAAGGATGACTTTGGCCTCAGCAGCGACAAACCCATCAGACAGTCTCCAGCTGTCCTGGAACCTGGCAGGGTCTGAGGAAGACCGCAGCAAAGATTAGATCTACAAGTTTCATTTAAAATGTTGACATTCAAATTGTAAATCAACAATTAAATGCTGCACAGCTTCAATTGTTTTTGCATGTCTAATCACTCTGTTTATACCGGCTGTTTCTGCACACTTGTAGATAAGGAATAGGCTCTTACAATATTAGTTGTATTAAACCATACAAGGAATTAGATTTCAGTGTTGGTGGCGTAGGATTGTTTCCAATAATTCCAGAGTGTTGTTAGGGCCTAAAGTCAAAATGTACTGAAGAGAGACAGATGTGATCCCTTCTAAAATTCACACAATATTTATATATAACAAACAATTCAGCTTCCATCCATATTAACTGCATTCAGAACCCGTATTATCAGGGACGGGAATATAACAGTATCATAAATAGTATTTATATGACCACAATAACAAAGAATCTATTCAGGTTCTAACTCTAGTGTATCTTATTACTTAAGTTGTTAATAAAAATAAACAAACCATTTTATGCATCTGTGATCCCCCTAATCAGATCATTCACTTTTCTCAAACTAAGACTTTTGTTCAAGGATTTTGTTTATCTTTAGGGAAATGACATTATAAAATATGAGGACAGATTTCCAAACTTTTATTCAAAAACTCTGTGCAGCCCTTAGCATATTTGTGTAAGATTTTCGAATATGCATCATGCAGTCATGAACACAGAGCCACTTAGCCTGAGTGCATTTGCAGATTAGGGACAGTATGCAAAAAAAACAAACAAACCACAAATTACTTCTTACCGATACAGTGGGAGGAAGTAAAAAAAGGTTTGAAGATACAAAAGATGTTTACTTACCAACACTTAAGAGAGCTTCCGTGAAGTCTTGAGTTACAATGGGCACAGGGAGCCTGAAGATCTCATATAAAACCTCCAACAAGCCTTTCTGCAGGGCAAATCACATTAGAGCGATCAGATACACATTTAATACAACACTAGCTACATTTGCCAGCTCTCAAAGAGCACTTCTAATATCTCAATGTCACTATTATGTAGCATCATACTCAGATTACAGGAAAGTAGCCTTGTTTTTCTGATAGTATCAGAGAGATAATATTGATCTCTCTGTGCCACAGCTGCCTCTTAGTAGATCTCACTCTGCACTCTGATAGTGATTCCAACCAGACAAGTACTGAGGTCAATAAGGCTCATGTCATCACCAGTAGTATGTGAAGTGGAGTAATTCAGGTCATAGAAGTTAGAGATGCACCACCTTTTTTCAGTTCTAATCTGACCCCTGAATTCAGATATCGTCACGATACTGATACCAGAACCCCTTTTCTAGAATAGTATTATTATCATTACAACTGTTATTATTGTTGTCGTTCTTGGTGGACGAGGTATAGTTACGTGAGGGGGTACATCACACAGCCTTTCTAATAAAAAGCAGTGGTGGGAAGTAACAAATACAAATACTTCATTGGTATACTTTTTTTTGTTTTTACTTTTGCTCGATACATAATTACATAAATATCTGTACTTACTCCTCCTTCTCCTCCTCCCAAAAGGCGTGTTATTTAGTTCCTTTTATTTTGCATCATTGCATGTCAGGGTAACTCATTTTATGTTTTTAGAAAATAGATTTAAATACATGAGTTCAAGTGTAATAACACAATTTCAAAGAGTCCAATGGGAATTTGGCAATCAATCAGACCATGGAATCTGGATCAGTGCATGCATTGGTGACATCAGTCAAGTGATAGGTGAATTACATCAGTGTACAAATATTGCTGTTACTTGGATTGCTCCAAGCTCTAGGATAAAATTAGTGCTAACATAACACTCAGGCTGTAAAATGAAGCCCGGTGGGATAAATAAACATCATTTCTGCAGAGAACACTGTTTGTATGCTGCATGTGTTTCCATACTTACCCTAACTTCCATATTTGGTATGCAAAGTAAGCCAATTAAAGACTGGATCCCAGAATTTCCAGCCTTGCATAGGTTGATAATCCCTGAGTAAAGAGAAAGACATTTAAGGTACATTCATAAGTAAAGCACATGCATATCCCATGTGATATAAATCAAAGTATTTACACTTAAATAACTCAATTTATTAAAACATTGAAGTCCTTACCAGACCAGGAGCGAAAGGCTGCAACTATGGCCATTCTACTCGACAAGAAACGGGACTCTCTGTCCTCCCTGTGGACGTGACAAAACACGCACGTGCATGTTAAAAACAGGACACCATGTTCCATACACACAGCATCATTATGATCTCTCTTTCACGGAGCGTTTAAAGTCGTACACAAAGAATCAAAGGGAGTCGAGGAGAATCAATAAAAGATCTGTTAATATAAAAAGCAAATCTTTTAGAGTGACTGAAAGGATTATCGTGACTTCTACATATCCTCAGGCAAGTCATGCTGGAGTCAAACAGCCCTGATTACAAGGGTCAGATCACAAAAAAAAAACGATACAAACACTTGACTTTCTTAACGCATGGTGTTACCATTATAGGAACACAGCAAATGGTAAACAGAGGGGAATGTCAGAACACTATCTTTTTGCTTCTGCTGTAACAGGGACACTCTTCATACCACCACCACACACACACACACACTCACTTGAGTTGCCCTTCAGCCGTGTCTGCGTTGTGCCGGTAGTGAAAATCTGTGAAAGGCGCGAGGATTTGCTGCAGGATCGAACACACACCAAAGAAGGATGAGAAGAACACACAACAGACATTCTGACTCTACAAATTAATTGTTAAATATTCCCATGCAATATCCTGCAGCAATACCTAAGCTGCTTTAGATCTCATATGACACCCATGTGGATATTATGACTGTGGTGATGAGATGTTTCTGTCCCAGGTGTCTGTTTACAGACAATGAGTCTTCAGAGAAATGCTGTAACTGATTACTGTAAGCTCCATGGGAAAGAGAGGGGCAACCTGCGGCTGCTAATCCTGACTGGAATGACTCCCAGCACAGTGGTTCATTTATAAACTTCTCTTGTATTCATATCTCTCTGTGTGTGTGTGTGTGTGTGTGTGTGTGTGTGTGTGAGTGAGCGTACCTCAAGTTCCACGTCAATACGCACATACTGACGGGTACGTGGGTGATTGAGTAGATGGAGGACGGTGGTGATCAGAGCTTCGTTGATGCGGCTCAGCTGACAGTCAATCACACTCTTCAGGATGGTGCTGAGGCCTCCCCTTTTGGCTACAACTTCTGGGTTCTTCAGGGCTATAGAAGGAGCAAGTCAGTGACAGTAATATTATAGACTTTTTTTCATAACTAACTGCATATTTTCCAAGGTATTCCTGTTCTCTATCATTGCACCTTCCTAAGAACTCCTCACAAAGCCACTGTGCGCACCAAATTAATGGTTATTTTATAGTACTGTCCAAAAACTTAAATTGAAATGTTTAACAGGGAACCATTGGACTACTGAGAGAGATGGCAACTCCTTGGCCCTTACAGCACACTTCACTGATAGGAATGATATCTACAACAGAATGCACATGTGCAGATCGTTTTCTGGATTTACAAAAGAATGGAAACCACAGACAAGATAACTACACCGATTTTACATTTAAATATAAACTATTACAGGCTTCAGTGTTAAGATCAAAAAGCAGTTATTCACAGCAAACTGCGTTGCTGATTAGCATCTTCCTCTGAAAAGACTAAGTGCTCACCTAGCTCACACACGATTGCGATGGCTGCGCGGACCATGCGGTCTCTCTCCTGCAGTCCATCAGTGCCCACAGCAATTAGAGAGTTTGCAATGGAGGTGGGGAACAGCATTGCATTGACGGTGATAATCTACAGAGAGAGGGAGGCGGGTAAAACATTTATCATCAAACAAACAGAAGCAGAAAAATAACTACCATGTTTATTATTTTCTAGGCAGAAGATGATTTTATACAATACGAAATCAGCAACTGAATGAATACTGAGGGTCACATATCACATAATTTACGATCCAAAAATTAATAACAGTCATATATTTTATGATAGAAGAGTAGATGTCATGGAATGAAAACAGGGGTTGAATTTCAGCCTAGATGGCCAGTAGTACTTTCCTGAAACCAGATCCTGACTCTATGTGCGTGTGCACGAGTCTGAGTGTGTATGTGTGAAGAGAGTTTACAGTAAACTACAGCAAGAGCTATAAATAGCCTCGCCTGGAGACTTGTGCATACTGTCCATAAACTGACCCTACTGATAAACACAAGGATCTTTCCGGTGGCAACTTTGCAGCCACTAAATCTCAAAAGCAATACAACAGTGACTGAATCAATTAGAGTAAGAATGGCTGAAGGTCAGAATAAAAAGAAAAAAAGAAATAATATCGTACCTTTCGGACTAGTCTCAGAGCCTGAGTCCTCTCCCCCTCATTGCTCTGCTGGATGTCAATGCATCTAAACAAGAACGCAAAAATAATTAGTCATGCCTGTTTCTTTTTACCACAGTTAGCCAGTACAAGAAAAATAAATTGTCAGCAGGAAAAAAACAAATGTGACTGAAGCAGAAACATTTCAAAGGAACTGGCAAAGCTTTGAACAAATTATATGACTTCCCATTAAAAGGAATATTCTTAGGGAGACAAAATGAAAAGTCAGCATGACAGCATTCCGCTTGACTGATGTGGTCAAAGCAGGATCTCACCTGGCTACCAAATAGTCCACCTGTAGTCTGAGGACCTTCTGCAGCACAACGGTGTCTCTAATGAGGTAGCGGAGAGACCGCAACCCTGCAGCCCGTACCTCCTTCGCCTCATTCAGTAGAGCTAGTCGCAGACTGGAGGTTAAAAATCAAACATTTAGATGAGCCCAAAATTGCAAAAGTTGACAGAAGATTTACTAAGACCTGCAAAATATTGTCAGTGTTCTCTGTTTTGTAGCAATGTATGGGAAGGTAGTGATTTTAAGTATTTGTTCCACATCCATCTTTGTTGGTCTTAATTTTGTTGTTTTTTTATTCTATAAGCGGTTGTACGCTAGGCGATGTCCATGTTTTCTTGTATTGTTGTCTAGACTATGATGTTCAATTTCCCATTTCTTCTAGTTTTGGCTGTAATGTTCTAACTGCAGTGTTCGACCACCCCAGGATTAATGTAGGGCTGCAACGAGTCATTTTCTTCATGGTCGATTACTTTCTTGATTAATCAAATATATCTACAAAATGTCACAAAATAGTGAAAAACGTCCATGTCCAGGATGACCTCATCAAATGTCTTGCTTTGGTCTTTACCAAAATATATTAAGTTTAATGTCTGAGAAGAAGAAAGAAACTAGAAAATGTTCAAATTCAGAGGGAAACTTTTTAATCGAAAATGACTCAATTAATCATTAATCAATTAAATGGTCTGTGATTAATTTAATAGTTAGCAACAAAATAAACTAATCATTTCAGCTCTAAAGCTAATGAATATGAAATGTTGACAAAAGGAAACGGTGTACATCTTTACTGGCAGCTGACAACACTTACCAAATGATGATTTCTTCGTATGTAAACCCAAAGTTTTCCTCACGGTGGCTTACGCTGCATAGCAGCTGCAATACAGAGAAAAGACAAAAAATGAACAACTTGGTTGATACAAGGAATGCGTTAACATGGCTGTGGACAAGGACAGAAGTAAGCTTAGAACAGGCATTATTACAGAACTAGGGCCCCTCGAAATGTTTATTAGGGAATTCAGTAACTCCACAATTCCCTCCTCCTTCACCTGGGAGTCTCTGTTTAGAGTTTGAGTCAAAAGCAACAATATAGGTGACTGTCCAACTGACAAACAGCACAAACAACAATTTTCAAAGTGGGTGCTGCAAGAGCCATGCAGGTGTGCTTGTTGTATTTTTCCACTTGTCTGTTATATGCCGACTTGTTTGGAGTAGATTCACTGGTGGTTATGATTACAAAAGAGTTGGGGGCAACGCATTCACAGGTCCAGCAGTGGGTTTTGCTGTGTGTCACCTCCAGCATTTGTTGTTTATAAAGGCATGCTCTTATATGAATGTGTGTTGGATGTATGAAAGAGAGGGTGATAATAACAGGAACTAAGCAATAGGTATTTTTGACTGTTTGCTTCTGTTTTCTGTGCTCTACCAGGCTTGGCAAAGAAACCTGTTCTGAACAAGAGTAGCCACTTTTAGCAGCTCCCTCACCATGGGTCCTCCATCATTAGCAAAGGCCCACACACAGCTACTGTATACAAGATTAAAATTGTATATACATAGAAGCAGTTCATTACAAAAACAATAAGTCTTTAGCGAGAGTCGGCGTCAACTTGGAGGCCAACAGGAACAACAGCATCATCTGAAAGTCATTACATGCACAAAGGAATGAACTCCTTGGGCTAAGGATGCTGCCATTTTGTGGCTGCCACCTTTCGTATAGGCACCCTGAGGGACCTGCTCACTACCAACAACTGAGTGCTGCTCCATCAGAGCAGTTCAGTCTACCTTTTTCTATCCTGCTGTAGCACTATCAGGGGAGTGGGAAGAGAGAGGTAGAGAAGGCGATTTTTTATTTTGCCCGAAATGCTACACCAAAGCATCAGTATTTGATGACATGGGAATGAGACTCAACAATCAACTATCTTTCTCCAGAGAGGAGAACTTTTATCTCTTTTGGAATAGTTTATAGTTTCATTAATGTTGTCAGACACTAACAACCTTGACTTTTGAGCATTAAAAAAAACAACAACAAAAAACACAAAACTTTAGTGGACATAACTTTGAAGGTTGGAGACAGAATCATGTTGCAGCCAGTGGAGCTTTATTGTGGCTGCCAGCCGAGGTGATCTAATGGACCAATTCCAACATTTTCAGTAGTATGAATCATCTTCACACCAAAACATGTAAATATAGGGCCAAGGTTTTAAAAAGGACTGAAATTTTCAGGTAAAGCTGGACATGAAACCTCCCTCTCTCCATCATTGTACAATGCCGATCAGAGCAGGAGAGACGAAGCAGGATGGGATGCATGAACATGGTGAGTAGGGGGTGTTAAACCAGCTGTGATGTCAGAGCCTAAGCAGGCAGGAGGAGGAGAGAAGAGACGGGGAGAGGGGGCATGTGACACTCCTCAGAGGGGGGGATTAGGTCACCCTCACTGTCCTGGAACCCTTATAAGGAATCAGAGGCATGGTGCTCCAACAGACGTACACACACACACACACACACACACACATACACACGTCATGGCTACTACCCTCCTGTCAGTTGTAAACAAGAGAGTTAAGTGTACAGCCTACAGTCCCACATTCAGCCTTCAGCAGCAGCCTACAGTGCCAGCTGCACTAGGCCAACACTCATTGGCTGCACAGCCACCTACGATGGGACAAAACATGTCCATGACAAACAGTCACACATGATTTAAGGCAGCAGGTTGATAGCAGAAATCACCAATGTGAACACATAATGTTTCTGGAGACTATGCATGTATGTGTCAGGTGGAAGAAAAACACCCTGGAGAGGTCACAAGTCGATCAGGGCTGGATTCACTCTAAGAACAACAACAAAATGTCAAACCACTGTTTACATGTAAGTGTAACTCCCATCTGCACTTTTCATTTGCAAACAATAAATCAGCTGCTGATAACTGGGACAAACACAACCCAGTAATTTAGCTCCATATCAGCATTTGAATCCTCTTTCCTGATGCTTCTTACTTTCGCTGACAATCTTTTTTATGTTTCGGGATGTACATCGCACAGTATGCACTAGAAAAACTTTATAGCTTACTATCCATGCGGGAAACGGATGAATAGAATAAAGTTGGGATTTCATAAATGAGTATCTGAGGGTCATAACAACAATATCTAGACATTCGAAATCTCAGGTTTCAGAGTGCTGCTCTTGATGCACATTAGGTCAGAGTGCTTTTGCATCCCTAGAGCTCCTGTTACATTCACTGTCAGCGTCACAATGACAGGCACAGCTAGGCCTGCTGGCAGCAACACCCAAGAGAGGAGGATCAATGAGAGGTCGACGGTGACACTACAGAGGAAGGGGAGCACGGCAGTCAATCTTCATGGATATCTGAACAGTGAGTCAACCTCCTTGAAAGCTGAGAATTCCTGATCACAGTTTCATCAAGGTCTTCATGGTGGTTTAGGGAAATAACAACTCAGCAACTTTGGCACTTTCACTGATTCAACGTGTTGTCAACGCTGCCTAAAATAAAAAATAAATCACTGGGGTAAAAATAACTTGACAGCATTACCTTTATGAAGTTGTTCAGGTGGCCCAATTTTCGCATGTTACTGACTCCGTGCGGTTTGGCCACATTTTGAAGGATTTCACGAAAGTTTTCTGACGGTTCTGCAGAACAAGGAAAGGAAATACAATGTATCTGAGTCAAGCATGAAGCGATATTGTCACAATATCAGTCGATGAAGCGTAATTGAGATGTTGCAGGAAGGAAGTTGGTTAAGCTGGTCAAACTAATTTGATGTGTACAGGCAAAACAAGGTGTAGACAGTAAAAGCAAGACTTGAGCAGGGAAGTGTTTTATGTTTTCACTTCCTTTCGACTATCAGGAGCCTACTGTTATATTCTTCAGACAAGACAGATGCTGATTTAAAACCGTATTCTCTTGGCAAAAAGCAGTGCCTTAACAGTGGTTTAGTTTGCATGGTAACAACCGGATACTGCATTTAAACAAAAAGATAAATGCTGCAGAAACTATGAATATACCAGCTTAATGCATCACATTCAAAAATTCAAAATATGTTTCTCAGTGGCAAGAGGGGGACAAGCAAGATATAGTTTAATTTAGTCAAAAACAATGTAAGCATGAAAAGACAATTAAATGCTTCATAGTATTGGACTTTTTCAGACAGCTTTGCAATCACTGAATCGATTCTACCCAAATTAATTCTAAATGTGAAAATGTTCTTTTATCCATAAGAGAAAAAGACTAAAACATCATGTTAGGACCTTCAATCTTAAGAGTAAAATGTCATGTATAATCAGAGGTCCGTCAGTGACAGTGATGGGTATTTATCTGTACCTAGAGCAAATGGACCAGAAGTGGACTAGTATGAGCATGTGTCCCATCATGCAAGAATGTGTCAGCAATAAAAACAGCTGGCATAGACTTTGCATACAAATGTTAGGCTTCATGATGTTGAACTCTTGGGCACAAACACGGTTCAGTGTTCAGATCCAGGATTGTACAAAACTCTTGTGACACAGCCCCATAATGTAATGAAGATGTACACGCTGACTTGGAATGAAAGACTGAGGTATATGTTACACATGTTCTATTCATTTATGTAAATCTATGATGAAACAGCTAGCAGATTAAGTGTACCCCATCTCTTCTTATGCCAATGGGGCACAAATGCTCGATGACCCTTTGTGCTGCATTCATCTGCCATTTCGAGGACAAAACATGCCATAGTTTACATGGTTGGAAAAACTCAAACCGGCGTCTGGGTGCTAAAAACACAGAGAACCGCTGATCCATGCAAACAAAGTGGTATGCTGGGCTGTTTCAGGGGGAGTAAATCTGAGCAGACTGTGCAACTGTTTATCAGAATGCCACTGGAAAAAACACCCTGCGCACACTGTGCTGTTTAAATGCTACTCAGCTAACAGCCTTGAAACCCAATTTCTCATACAGCCAGCGATGACCAATGCATGACTACATCACTTATGGTTGGTTGGCTAAATAACAGGCTATCTTGCCCACTCACACCAATCACAACAACAGAGCGTCGTCATGGCTGGTTAGCCGTGGCAGCTAGCTAACGCTAACTCAGCTAGTTAGTTAGCTCGCAACCGCCTGTTATTATGATATCGCTAGCATTGTTATTAGACGAAACAGAAAGGGAAAACTGACGAAATGACAGCAGCAATGACAGGACAAGTGCACAGACTAAAAGAGTTTTCACTTCACAGGGCTAGTGTTTGCAGAAAAGCTCCTCATCCATTTTGAACAATAATCGCTTTCAGTGTGATGTGATGAAGCCCCTGCTTACCTCTGGTCAGATCCAGCGGTACGTTCTCTTCCCCGCTGTCATTCCGACCTGTCAAAAACACACACAGCGGACATGTTGAGGGATCCTACCAGGGTCATCACGTGCCTGAGAAATTCTATTTTTGCAATATCCCGAAATTACACATATCACTGAATCGAGTTTTTCACGCTCACCTCGCATCCGAAGACTCCGGATAGGACGGCCGCGGAAGCTGGCCGCCATGTTTCCAGGAACATACACAACACCGGAAACTTCGCGGCTCCACGCGAGAATACAGACAACAGGGGTTGTCGCGACATAGCTGCAGCAGACCTCCCACAGACCTCAGATCAGACAGATCCTCCTTAATCCCACTTAATCTTATCAGGGATTAAACCGTACATCTGACCTGGCGACAGTATTGTGGTCTGTGAAGAGGGGTCTAACAGTGCGGCACAGAAAATACATATATATATATATATATATATAT
>CAEMYA010000002.1:2023470-2037776 GCA_903131615.1 Diplodus sargus | reverse complement strand
TATATATATATATATGTATATATGTATATATGTATATATATACATGTATTTTTTTTTATCTCAGATATGACATCTGTCATTTATATGTATTTTTTTTTATCTCAGATATGACATCTATCATTTAATATAAAAGAGTACAATAAAATGTCTAGATAAAAATTAACTTCAACACAACCAATCATGAATTTATTGGAGCTTTATTATTAATAATAATATTAATAATTATTAAAAAAATACAACACAGACAAAAGCTTACGGCAAATGTAAGCATCAGCGATGGATAAACCACACCAAGGTGTTGATCAGTCTGTTTAATGTGGTGACGAGTTATTAAACAAACCCTGATGATTGCATATTTTCCCCCAAACCATTATATTTACTAAGGATAAACAGGATTTGTCAATATTTGTAAAAGCATCAAAAGCTTCCAACTTCCCATTTCAATAACATTCAGTGATGCAAGCAGGCTGCAACATTACATTCAGTCAAATCAATCAGAAATCAGGTTATTTGTGTATTAAAGGTTTTCTTTATCAACCATGCTCTTTGATAATTTATTGAAAATGTACAATCACTGCATAGTGATGATCCGGGATTCAGATCAGTGCCCTTCTGTTGAGTTTTCATAGATACAGGCTGTAGACAAAGGTAGACAAAAAAAGGCAGTTAATTATTGTTTTTTACAGTGAGTTCTAATCAATATCGGAGATTCTTTAATTAATTTAAAAAAATGGAAATAACAAGATAACTGTACAAAATAATTTATTACGTGCAAAAGACCTGTGTATGATTACTATCAGTTAAATGTACTTAAAGAGTAACTCCACATTCACGTGTGTTTACAAGTCTTGAGAAGTACTGCTGCATATAAGAGTAGTATACAATTTGTTGTAGCTCCAGACAAAGCTGCACATAATCTGATTCACTCCAGTGATTTTCCTTTTAACTGAACTCACAACTTACTTACAACTAATGTTTTAATGTAAAATCTCTATGTGTGGAGTAGCTAGGAACTAAGAATTAGTGGGATAAAAATACAATGTAGCCCGCTCTAAAATTTGTCCCCAAGTAAATTATCTGAGTTCAATTCCATCACTGCTGCTCTGTTAACATACATTTTGAGTAACCGGTCCATTACATACCTTCTTCGATGCATTCATAAATATCCAACCTGTGTAAAATAATAATCAGATCTATCAGATACAGAGCACACCATTTATAGCAAGCTAAAATATAAGAATGTACAACCAATTTTGCAGTCTGGCCTCCTTGGAGTCATAACATCTGGGTGACAATATTCTGACATGATTTAAATTGACATATTACCCATCAGAAAGCAGTGGAGGTTTCTGAGAACCAATATCATCATAAACATCTGTGTGCAAAGAGACAAGTTATGTTTAGTATGTAACAATAATGCCAAGACCTCCACAGCCAGCTGAATGTACCTTAAGTGCCATAAATGTTATAGAAGTACTGCCATATTTACC
The DNA here is from genome assembly GCA_903131615.1 of Diplodus sargus. Taxonomy (NCBI): domain Eukaryota; kingdom Metazoa; phylum Chordata; class Actinopteri; order Spariformes; family Sparidae; genus Diplodus; species Diplodus sargus. The sequence goes on along the minus strand of CAEMYA010000002.1, from coordinate 2,036,286 downwards.
TTCACCTGTGCTTGTTTGTGGCAGAGGAGAAACGCTGACGCTGATGGGAAAATAGAAAAAAATAATTATGTTGATGCAGTGTAGTAGGTTAATCATTGAAAAAAAAAAGCATTGTAGTAGCTGTTAAATGATCTGTTCTCTGTCATTCTCAATAGGTGTAAATTCAAAGATTTAAAAGTTAGTATTTGTCAGGAGTCATGTTGGATTAAATACACATTGGCACTAGTTTGTGTGATTGCTGCAATAATCAGATTTACCACAAGGCGTCCCCAATACATAATCTACATTTTGTGAAATATTTGAAAAAGATGTGTATGTATATTATAAGATCATCAAGAGATCATAATAATATGCAGGAAATAAAAGAGATTTTGAACAGACTTTTGTTCTCTGCAGCAACAAATGACCAAATCTGACACACTGATTTACAACAAATACAAAAACAGTACAACCTTGGGTCTGGATTAGCCAGATTGTCATAAACACCCTCCTCCTTCACTGTTCAAAGTACAGAGAGATAAAAACGATAACAGTGTATTAAATAGTGATATTTTCATATTTTAGTAAACTAAATGAATTAAAAGCGATACAAAACAGCTTACAATTTTGCACGTTGAGCCCACTAAAAAGGAGAAAAATCACAAAGATTACAATGATATTCATGACAATAAAAGACACTTATCAATTCAATTTCCTGTCTTACAATATGTGTATACAGTATATTTCATAGGCGTTCTGCACCTGCAAACATCAGCCTGTTCCCCAATGTCATCATAAACTTCAGATTCTGCATCGGACCATCCACTCTCTTTCTTCGCATCTTGTAAATTACCATATCCTGTATTGACAGACTCAGTGTTCGCACAGCCATCTGAAAGTACATATGGCCATACATCAGCATAGATGACATTATGTTTGTGTACATATTTCCTCATCAGCCTCTTCTCTTTTCTTACAGACTGTTTTGCAGTAGCCATTTATGTTCTTGGCCTGCCATTCTCCCCGTGGTGTACCTGTATTGTGGACGACCTCTACAGTCTTTTCTTGATTCAAATCTGATGTTTCTCCTTTGAAGTCCTTGTTTGTCGTCCCCTTCTTGTTAATCTGGTTGAGGATAATTAGTCAGTCATGAATCATCTTTTAACTTTTTTAAAGGATAAGTTCACCCAGAAATCTAGATTCAGTCATACGCCACTTACCCTCAGGCTGGTGAAAACTTAGGTGGAGTTTCATGTGAAAAGACATAATTTGCACCTTTGACGCATGATTGAGCTTGTGCACCAACTTCAGGCGGGGTGTGCGCTAATGTTTTTAACTAAGAATGTTAATGTCTTTTCATATCAATATGAGATGGAACTTGGATTTGGAAGTTGGATTACGCTGGACGGGCTGTATTTTTTTTTGTTTCTTATACACCTTAAACAAGTCCCCATCTACTTCAGGCGTTTAGGAGAATGGTGCAACACTGAAGCTTCGGATATGTGTTGTGGGCTATTAAACCTCACCAAACTTTCCATAGGCATGAGGTTGAGTAGATAATGACTGAATTTTAATTTTTTGGTGAACTGCTCCTGTAGGATGTATTAGTTTTGCTCTGCACAATCTTATTCAACAGATACTGGTGTCACGTTGTTAGCAGCCTTAAACGCATTGGTAAATACAGTGTACTTTCTACTTTTACCTTGAATTTCTTCTTTCCTTTTTGATCCTTCTTCTTTTTGGCTTTCTGCTGTTTCAATTGTTTTTTCTCTTCTTCTTTACCTTGTATGTTTTTTTCTTTCATTTGCTTCGAGTTGATGGTTCCTTTCAGCTCCTGATTGTCATAGTTATCATTGCATCAAAACTAAATTAAGCACCCTTTTTCATAGCAAGTACAAACTTTTTATAACACACAAAAAATAACTTACTGCCCGTTTGTCCTCTCTGACTTGGTTTGTGTCCTCATTTCCGCTTGTGCTTTCTTGACATTTTTTGAATTTCTCAGCTTGTTCCCTCCATGGAAAGATAAAAAATAGATATGTGGTATATATAGAGCATAAAATAATACTTGCCTCATTCCTCACTGACTCTTACCATCTATCATCAAGTGCTTCATACATGTTTTCATCGCTGAAATCTGCCTGTAGAGACAAAAGAGATCACACTGATCAGCTTTCCTCATTGCACCATTCAAGTACAGCAATCCACCAGTGGCAGGATGAATAGATTACCTCTGTCGTCTTCGAAGGATGTTGTTCTGTGAGGACAAGGCAACAAAAATAAATCAGCAATCGTGTCCCTCATTATCATTCTATAAGCTTGTATGTAATATCACAGACACTAACCACCAGACTTGTATCAGTGAATATATCAGTAAAATGATATAAAATGATGCAGGACCTTCACTGGGGAGCGATGGATGGTTCAGGATGCCGATGTCATCATAGCCCCCATCCATGTCCACTTGTTGACTCCTTGATTAAGGTCAGAAAGAGAAAGAAGGGTTTGTCTTTGCAACTGTGCACAATGAAAGTCTTACTTCTCAAAGAGTGTCATTGACATCAGTGAGGATCTGACAAACAACTTCCTGTGAGAGGCAACAGGCAAAGTGCTGCAACTGCGAAGCCTGAATCTGCGGTGGAGTAGAAGTATCAAGTTGCACGCAATGGAAATACTCGAGTGAAGTACGCGTACCTGGAATTTGGATTCAAAGCAACAAAATGCAACTTTCTGGAGAGAGACAGTTGATTCTTGAGTCCCATGGTCATCAAATACTGATTCAAATGTCAATATTTGAGGATGAGACTCTACAATCAAATATCTTTCTCCAGGAAGTTTTGTTGCTTTACAGTGAGTAAATGTACCAAGTTGCATTCCATGACCGACAACATGAAGACTTACGAAGCAGCTGCATGTTTGGATGATAGGCACAAACGTGAAGTTGGAGGAGTAACAGGAAGTGGCATCTTCATCCTTGGCCCTGTCACACAAAATGCCATCTTTAATTTAACTGTCTTACTGGACTTCCAGCTATTCCCTACATTTTTAAGATTATAGAATAAATGATGACTTTCTTCGTTCAAAAATAATTTAAATTTGTTTCTCACCATCATGCAAATTCCTTCTAAATTGATGAATTTCAACACTTGGAGGCCTGCTGGGCTTCGGAGGAGGTTTTCCCAGAGAGAGCACATCAGGGAGGATCCTCTTCAGAGTAGACAGCTCATTGCTCTCCCTTTGGTCTTGATTTTGGTTTGCAAATGTTCCAATAGTAGGTTTCTGCTTTACTGGAGGTCTGGGGAATTTACCACTGATGATGCTTTCCACCCTGCCATCAGTCAACCTTTCCACTTTGGAAACACTGTCTTGCTGTGCCAGAGATAGTATGGTGCTCTGGGGCTTAACCCATGCCGGCTTGGCTAAAACAAGAGGGGCGCTGGTTTTGCAGGAGTCATTAGTCTTTGCTTTCAGGGCAGATTTTATCACCACATTTTTTGGATGAGAGAATCCAGAGGAGTCACTGTTTGTCTGGGTTTCAGCAGGTTCAAAGGATTGTGCTGTGAGGGACGATGGCTTCACATTTTGTGTGAGCGTAGCCGCACATCTTCTCTGAAAGACAGGGCTAGGTGTGTCAGAATTTCTGGTTGTTTTGGCAGCAACTGATTGATTCCCCTCTAAGGCAGCTATTATATGTTTAACAGATGATCTAGCAGACACCGGTTTTCTTTGGATCGCTAGTTTGTAGGAATCACCCAGCACAGAGTTATGTTTTGTGTTGAATTGAGCCATGAATCCCAAAATGTATGACTTCTGTCTTCTATATAGAGAGGAAAAAATAAGAATTCCTTTAACTAAGTCCTGAAAATCTTCAGTCAGCACTTTCCAATTTTGTGAGATATAAGTGAAGGGAAAACAACCGAGGTTACTGTGTAACAAGAATGAATATAAAGAACATTACATGCACACTTCAGGAAACAGAAAGATGACAGAACTATGAGGTAAGATTTCATGAAGAGAATTTTTTAAGAAAACTGAGGGACATTTTATATTAACGCCCTATTAAAAGGTGTTAAGGTCTTAATAGTCCTTATAAGATGCAATTTAAAATGAATAAGACTATATAAGTGTTGATAATAGCATCATAAACATTGTTAGACATGTTATTAGATAGTACGGCATTTTAAGCTCTATAATTGACATTGTTAAACCTCCACTAAGCTTTATTGATTAAGGACTTAAGGGCCTTTAGAACTATTATTGTTATTAACTAACACAAGTTACAATGCCTTTAATCTGAAGCACTGGCAAAGAAAGTTTAGGAATCACTCACCTGATAGAAGAGCTGTGTGCGACTGTCTGGCCAGAGTCTGTGTGATACAGTTATTCACCAAAGAAAAATGCTCCACCTACACAGGAAGTAGTCGGTTCTCAGCTGAGTGAATAAACACAGGTGTTGTCTGCTTAGTGTGTCAAAAGACTAACTAACCCACCTGCTGATTCACATGTAACCTAAAAACAATACACTGTGAATCATGATTGAAAAGTTAATAGTAAAAGTAAATTGTTTATTGAGACAAACTTTCACAGTTGCTGGGAATTTGTTGAGAATATATCTTTATGATAAGCTCTGACATTCATCCAGAGCGATTAATCATGACGAGGGACATACTGTAACAGGAATGATAAGATCAGAATTACAGAAAAGTCGTGAAGGTTTCATCATTTTCTGACTGGATGATTATTTTTTCCGGACATGAGCTTGTTACAATGATAGCAACTGTTCTTTTCCATTGTTTTTTACTTTTTCTTGGTTGAGGGATTGACTGTGAAAATCTGGGAAACAGCTTGGAATATAGAAAATATATGCGAGCCTGACCAACATATTGGTTGGCCCAGTACTGTCCCATCATAGATATATGTATTTGTGTTGGTGTATATGTTGCCCAATATGCACTGATTATTATGAACAAAAAAAGGCCTAAAGATTCCCATTAAAGTGTACTGTTTCAGTGCAATGATACCAATTTTAAGAATAAAGTTTGGTTTTGTCAAGCATTTAATAACCATATTTGAGGGATTGTTGCTGAAAATATCGGTGTCAGCACTGGCCCTGAAAATCAAGCATTGGTTGGTATATTCATACTTGATCTTTTTTTTTTGGTGAAGTTAATACAGTCGATGAAATGTTATCAAATGACTGAAATAAATAAATATACTTATACATGTTTCATGTTTTTTTAACGGAGGTTCTTTACAAAGACCTCAAATATATCATTTAATAAAAATATTTCAAGCATAAAATCTAGAGATTCTAGTCCTTTTTTGCCCTGATTCACATTTTGCACCTGAGGTTAAACACAAGACCGCAGCTTGTCAAAGTAACGACCTACATTAAAACTCATAAACTTTTGTATGTTACTTTTGTAACCCAGAAATAGTAAAGTGTCATGCTGGGGGCTTTTAGAAATCGGTCACCATCTCCACTGTATAACCACAAATTGTCATGGGTGTGGGAGGAAACATTAACGTGTTAAACTCATTTTGCACCATTGCAAGTTCTTATCTCTAACTCTAAAAGGAAGGGACTGCATGGTGACAAAACGTGGTTATTAGCAACTGGGAAAACACTTTCTGTATGCATGTTGGCATATGAGATTAAGTCATGCAAGAGTTTTTCTTTTGGCAGTCAGTAGCTAAATGAAGCCTCTTGCAATTAATAGTAAATAAAAGTTACAAGCCCGGTGCCAGCATCTTTATTTCAGTCAGCTCAGTAAAACTGCTCTATATGAGATGTCCCAAATGCAGATCAAGCTTTTTTTTTCTTCATGACTCTTTCACGTCAGCGCAGCTGCAGATATGAGAGCATCAATGTCTTCTATGGCTTTGGATGTTCTCCGAAGTGCCTCAGCGACGTAGTTCTCATCCACTGCTTCACGAGTAGCCTCCTCCGCAGAGCTGCCCTCCTGCTCTGCACATCGCTTCTCACTCCTTAGCAAGTGGTTGTTCTCCAGCAGAACTGGGCGCAGGATGTTAAAGAAACACACACACACACACACACACACACACACACACACACACACACACACACACACACACACACACACACACACACACACACACACACACACACACACACACACACACACACACACACACACACTCCTCCTCAGCATCACCTTAGTGCAGTGACATGCAACTACACAACCAGCTGATGTGATAATATATTAGTGTCCACAGCCCCTTTAAGCTTTCATCTCAATGTTTAAGGATACAGTTGAATCGTTTTATCTTCTCCAGTTCTGCAGCTACAAGATATGTCCTAAATCGCATGGAAAGAAACATTAGACTTCAACTTTTAATGCAGTATTCAGCTTTAAAAGGGACAATCACTCTAAAATCAAAAATTCATATTTATCTTCTTGACTATGGTGCTGTTTATCTATCTAGATTGTTTTTGTTTCTGTTTTCAAGATAACAGCTGCTGTGATATCCGTCTTCTTCTGAATATAGACTGGTGCTCAAAGCGCAAAAAAATAAATAAATAAATAAAATACACTCAATATTAATGTCTCTTTCAAGATATCCTGACCCGGTTTCTCATGATCCACAGACCTTGTTGTGAGCCGTTTCATGTAGGAATTTTTTTTTTTTGTTCTCCATGTCACACAGCAGAAGTGTGCAGACATCTCTGCAGCTGATATCTCCAAAACACAGCAACTCACACCAAATAGGCGATGAGAAAAAGGTAACTCACCGACTGTCTACCCTCTGTGTGTCGTTCACATGCTGCACAACAGATACAGGATTGGACAGATTTTCTTCAATCATTGCGGGTTTATAAAAATGTCCATCCTGGAAACCAAATAATAAACAGTTTAGAAGTTTGAATAATATGTGAATACTGTGAAAAAAAATATCTAGAGTTTTAGTAATATCAGGGTAAAAGCAGGGCTTACTTCTTTGAGTCCTTCCAAGCAGCTAGGTGTGGAAGAGAGCTTCAGTGACTGCTTAGCGTCGTTGTAGCAAGAGAGGATCCTGCCAAAAAGCCATGTGACGGTCAGGGAATGATGTAATAAAGTCGTCATATTCATCAGAGGGGGATGCAAGAAGCTTACCTGCTTGCACGACACACAATAGAGCATATGGAGTACGGCTGACCGGGAACGTCAGGGGGAAGGTTGTTGAGATGGTATGTTACCTCTTTAATCTGAAGGATACAAACAATCAGTTAACTGACTATTTATACAAAGATGCAGGTACGTTAATGCTTGACTGGCATTGCATTTGCAGTGCTAATTTAAAGGGCAACTTTGGTATTTTGCCAACCTAGATCCTAAAAAAACAACCACTTCTGACAGACGTACTTTGAAGGAGTGCAGCTGCCCAGAAGGAGAACACTGAAGCTTGTTTTGCAGTCTAATTAGCCATTTTGACAAAAAAGCATGGGAAAATATAATTGAGGTTAAAAAAATACCGAACTTACTCATTAACTATAGTGGCTTACTCTTATGGCGTATGATGAGATAGGTTTTATGATGATACACTGAGATACTGAATTTACCTGCCCTGACAGGAGCTCAGGTTTGTGATGGGTAAAATAAGTGTTGAGGACACCGTTTGATCGGATAACTGACCCATCTCCCGGGGAAACCTCTACGACTGAGACAGTCCCACTCAGTATCCTACACGGGACACATACAGGTAAACACACACTTTAGACAAGATCAGATCAGGTAAGATATTAAAAGACAAGACATGATAAGATAAGATGTATAAGATGTACCTTTATTGATCCCAAATAGGAGAAATTTAATATTCAACATACATTTAGGCTGTATGTATTAGGTATCCCTACTTAGATCTTTTTATATAAGAAAGGTTAAAGAAGATATTAAATTCTAAATATACACTTTAAATGTTCTAAAAGAGGTTTAAAGGACCAGGATCATTATCTCATCCCATGCTGATCGAAAGTTGGGTAAGATTTCTTAGTCCGCAAAACATTTCTGGAGCTTCAGAGCAAAACAGCGTCGCAACATTCTCAGGTAGACAACTGAGGTAGATGGGGACTCGTTTTAAAATGGAAAAATACATACAATTTCTCCATACAGCTCATTTTGCATAATCCAAGCATGCGGACGCTGGACGTTTTGCTGTGAAGCTCCAGAAATGTTTTGCTGACTTTCTATCGGCATGGGGAGAGTAGATAATAACTCAACTTTACTTTCTGCGTGAACTGTTCCCTTAAAATAGACACAGTAGACATTCAATCCGAACTACACCACAGATGTTCTTTTACAGAATCACGTGTGAAGTATACAATCATAAAATTTAAAAAGATCTTCCTTGTTAACTTTTAAAATCTGCATTCTTACCTGTAGGTGACTCCATTACACCACATCACTTTCACCAGCTCTGTTGGAAGATCTCGGTCTGAATGTTCTGTTTGGGCCAGGGGGTCTTTTACCTTCCACCTTAAATACACGGGTAAGGAAGCTTAATCAGTCGAGTGAAAAATGTTCAACAGTGCTTCACGTGTCTAATGTTTAATTCTGGTCAACTGATCATTCAACCTGTGCCGGTGAGGTGATGGACATGTGAGAGGCAGTGCCTGAGGGAGGAAAGACTTTCTCTCTCTGTCTGACATGTTTATTTTGCTGAGTGCCTGGGTGAGAACGCTGGCTCCCTCTGCTCCGACATCTTCAGCTTTAGAGATGCGAGCGGTCCAGAGTTGGCGAGCCAAGGAGAGAGGGTAGCACCAGATGGGGGCGACAGTGCAGCAGGAGTGATGCTGAACCACTGCAGTGGATTGGAACATCTCCTCTGGCTGCGAAGGGAAGGGAAGGGAATTCAAATATTTAATCAAAGCTATGATATAAGTGCAGAAAACGTATTAGGAATAATGACCTTTGGCTGAGTATCGCTGTCAATCCGAGGAGAGCTGGACCTTGATCTAACAGACTCATTCCTTCTGCTTCGTCTTCCCTGATGAACCTCTTTGGTCTCCTCATTAGTGGTCTGACAGATCAGATTGCCTGGGCTGCTGTCAGAGTCTCCTCTGAAACCGGGCGTGCTGTAGTGCTGATTCTGAGTCCGACTGAGGCCGCACGTGAAATCGACGGAGAATTCTTCACCCGAGGGCGAAAGCATCAACACAGCCCGGCCCTCCTCTGACCTGACGATGGTCTCGCCTCCGGATCCGAGCTCAGCATCACAGGAAGACCACTCAGGCCACTGCACGTTCGAGTCAGTGCTGAAAAAAGGCTGCAGGAGGCAAAAGTGCAGTTTCTCAATTTCAATGCCAAAACATGATTTAATGAGATGACTGAGGAGAAAGCTCTTGGTACCTTCTTGCACTCAGCGGGGATGAGTTCCTCTGGTAGATATGGCTGACTTGCATATTTATTTCGAAATGCCAATGCAGCCACCAACAACTCCTGTAAAATGACATCATTATTTTAGATACAGTGAGCTGAGCCTATGTGTAATGCAGAGGACAACCAAACTGTGCACATTTATCCCAGCAAACTGCAGGCTGTCACCACTGGTGGAATGTACACAAGTACATTAACTCTATCTAAGTTCATGTCTGAGTTGCTGGAACTTGGACATTTCCATTTCATGCTTACTACACCAAATATACTTTATATTGTAAATATAAAATATAAATCAACAAATAAATCCTGATGTTGGTATAGATTAGCTACAAATAATCTATAGAAAAGTAGCTGAAATGAACCAGACCGTTACCAGCTAACTGCTCAGCAATGTAAACATGAATGCATGACTTTTTGTATCATGCTACATGACATTGCCTTTAAATGGGTTATTCTGCATAATACGTACTCTTTACTTTTTCTGTTTTAAAATATATTATGATGCCAATACCTACTTTAACTCGCATACTTTTAATCAAAGTAAGATTTTAAATGCAAGACTGGTAACTTAACAGAGCACATTGACGCTGTGGTATTACTAACGTTACTTTGACTTGAGTAAAAGATCCGATTACATCCACCAAGTCCTACAGACCCAGTTTAGCCTCTAAATACATACGAGTGGAACAGGCTCGGACTGACAATAGTCTAGATTCAAAGTATTTCTAAAGTAACGCTGATACTTAGTGTTTCCACCTTATAGGCGCTGACGGTGAATCTCGTCCTCTGTCGGACTCTCTCCGTGGGTTGAAGAAGATGTCCGGAGGGGTCTGTGGGTTTCACCAGCAAGAATTCACATCCGCACGGCGACAGCTGCAGCTGGGCTCCGTTTCCGTACCGAACATCCACCGACTCATCCTCATACATGATCATCGAACTGCCGCCGGCGCTGGTTTCCATCGCTGAACCTTTAAATGGGATCAGTTTCTTACTCGGTTGTTGGAGACGCGCTGAAAATCAAAAACACCGGGGATGCGTCGGTCAACGTCAACGTCATCAGGTGGGGACGTTTGTTATTGGCGCGCTTGAGCCCGGACCGGAAGTACCATTATAAGCACATAAGCAACTTTTTAAACAAGATTATTAGTGTATTATCGCACTGTAAGTGTACAGTCAGGCACAACACATAAAACTAAGACAAGAATCAGCAGTAACAAGAAGATACAACAAAAGTAGAATATAAAAGCCTAACAATGGGTTATTTTTAGCTTATTCATATTAAAAAAAGGGATAAGGGATATTTTTATAAAAGGCTACTAGAAAAATTGTCCAGGGTAAACAAATTTATATGTATGTATGTATATATGTATATATATAATCTGACCTTTAAAAGAGAGAATGTTTGTAAAATATTCGCTTTTCTCCTCCTTAAAAAGGAGACGTGCCATACATAAAGCAGATGTTTAAAAGAAAAAGTAAAAACACCAGACATCAGTCCATGCATAAGTAATAATATGAACAGAGGTACGAGGCTTCAGATTCTGTGCAGCAAAATGTGTGGAATTGTTGAATTATAATGTGCATTCTGGTTATAGAACTAAACATATGACCAACCTTTGGAGTTTCTGGGAGTGGGGACGAATTAACTAGGGGAGCCAGACTTGACCTAAAAGTGGATGTGTTTACCTTGTCACATCAGACTACATTATCAACTTCTCAAACTCAACATAAAGGCCTCAATGCTTGAAACATTTTCACTGCAGTTCCGTTTGAGAATAGTAAGCCTTAACAAGCCAGATGATATTTTACTTTATATCAAATTTATACTAATTAACACTGATTCAATGAATACTTAAATCAATTTGCAAATCATTTTTACGATTGTTATCTTAGAATTTAAAAGCATCACCGGAAAATTACTCACTGGTGGTGGTTGTTCTGGAGGTCGACATCGCTCAATTCTACGTATGACCTGCAGGGGGCAGCAAGAAGATGTAGCTGCGTGCAGGCTGAAGCAGCGTCAAAGCGAAGAAGCTGCAGCAGCAGCAGCAGCATCAGTCCTCGGGTCCCGATCGTTCCTCTCATCGCATCAAGAAGGCGCATTCAGGCAGTTCAGCTAAATAAGTGACTCTCCATTTTGCAATGGTTACACCGTCAGTCTGGATTTTCTCGATAGACAAGCAGGAGCTGCAATGAAGGTGCAGTTTTCTTTTCATAACTCCGCTCCAGTTTTAGCCCTGCTTAGACTATCGCCAGCAGCAGCTAGCTAACGTTAGCTAATGTCGCCGTATTATAAAGGGGAGCTGACGTTATGGTAACTAGCCTGTGCTAGTTAACGTCAAAACGGTCGGACAGGTATCTGACAGCTGTCACTGAACATCAACTTGACGGTAATGTTAAACATGGAATTATGTAGGTGAATTTGTTTGAAACTGGCGTAGTTATTTTCTTATTTGTTGCAACACCAGCTAGTTATTAAACATGTTATTAGCATGTAGCACAGGTAGCTTAAATGTCTGCTTGTGTTCTGCTTGTGTTGTTTTGACAGTTCTAGCTGCTTCCACTTCCTGTCCGCACTCAGTGTGCTGTATTGTGCAAAACTAACGCTGTAGGCTTTTAGTCATCGCATCTATAATAAGCACTCATATGTGGCTTCTGTGCGATCAGGGAGAGTTGTCTCTGTGGTAACCATTTACGTAAATGAGGCTGATGGAAATGCACTCATTCATATTTTATATAGCTGAAGTATCATCACTAACATCAACGAGATGAATGTGAACAGGAAGCACTAAAGTGAAGGGGTTTTGTGCCTGTCAGGCAGGGGCCTCGTCCATGTGGGCTTCATGCTGTGGTCTGCTGAATGAAGTCATGGGTACCGGGGCCGTCAGAGGCCAGCAGCCAGGGTTTGGGGCCGGTGCTGGACCCTTCAGATTTGCCCCCAGTGCGGGATACTCCACGTACCCGCCCACCAGCTCAGGGAGCCCCGGTCTTGTATGTAAGGCCTGCGGTCAGGCCTTCTCGGTCTTCAGGAGGAAGGTAGGTATCCTGATGTTCTGTTAGATGCCAGTACATGTTAATTGGTCTACTGACTTAATGAGATGAAAATATTGTGTGTGTGTGTGTGTGTGTGTGTGTGTGTGTGTGTGTGTGTGTGGAAGCAGAGGGAGATATAAGATTAATATTTAAGGCTGAATCACTAATTACTGGCTCCATTTGAAATGAGTCTCCATATTTTCTAATGTTGTCTGGTCAATGGACTTTAGATCATAAGTGAAATCAATGACGTCTATATGAAACATAAATTATTACTTTGTTAAAATATTTTGAATCTTAGTCATTCCACCAAAGAACATTTAGTATATAGCATTGATAAATTCATATAAAAATGTTGACGTTTCAGTGAACAGTATGTGTTGAAATCTACTCTTTTTGGACAAAATTTGATCTTTTTGGGAATTTG
>CAEMYA010000002.1:1997839-2023409 GCA_903131615.1 Diplodus sargus | reverse complement strand
TGTTTTCTAAAGAGCTGAAACAAACCTTTGCCGCATGAAAGGAATTAAAGGCTGAAGTTAATTTGATTTTCACCCAGAGGCTACTAATACAACACTACTGTTCTAGCTGATTGCAGAGACAGATGGACGACATACTTGTTCTGTAATATCATCTTCGGAGTCCTCATGTTCATGTATGGCTCAGGGTCTCATTCTCTCTGAACCCTGTGCTCCACCGTGCCAGTCGAATCCCACGTCTTGCATTTATTACTGTTTGATGTTTGTCACTTTGAAGAAATGAGCAACTTCCTGTCTCTATGCCTTTAGAGGCAGAGCAGATGTGAAAGAATGCAAGAAAATCATATACTTTTCCAGTCATTTTAAAAATATGGTCACACGGCTTTTCCTGTTCTTTGTTCTTTTTTTTTTTATGTAGATTTAACTTTTGAAACTTTTGAAAAAAAAACAACCCAGGAACATTGTCTTTATGGTAAATGCAACATTCCTTTAGGGGGAGTTTTGGCAGTAACACATGGTAGAAGCTGTTTGTAAATCTCATAGTGCCTTATTTCCACCATCTTGTTTTTTTTCTTCTCGCACTCTCTTTCTGCAGTATATATGCTGTGACTGCAAGAAGAGCTTCTGCTCTCTGTGCTCCGTGCTTCAGGAGAATCTGCGCATTTGTGCCACCTGTCACTTGCTGAAGGCGACATCTTTTCAGCGGCCGCGGCTCATGCGCCTACGAGTCAGGGACCTGCGTCAGTACTTGCTACTCCGTAACATCCCCACAGATACCTGCAGGGAAAAGGAAGACCTAGTGGACTTGGTGCTCTGTCACCAAGGCATTGAGGAAGAGGACGACCCCGACGCGGGCAGCCTTCACTCGCGTTCCCTGTACACACCAACACCTTCTACCACGCAGTCAGCCTCGGAGCTGTCTACTTTTGTTGCCTCTCAGGAGGAGCCGCTCAGCAGAAGTGATAGCTCTGATACCAACCAGGTCAGGACCGGCTTTGAAATTAATGATTGTCATTAACACTAAGCATCAACCATATCCTGCTGAGGCACAACTTGCATCTAAGTTTAAAAACTGAAATGATTTATTTGACAAGTGTAAGTTTGGATTTTTAGTCTCGGTGGCTTGCAGTCACAAAGCCAGTAGCTCTGAAGAATCCTCCTAAGTGTTCTTCCACAGGTCTTTAGGTTATTTGTGCAGATCTTATACCATGCCATCAATTCAGGCTTATCAGACAATTTGTTGAGCTACTACAAAGAAGACTATGGGAACCACTTGACATGTCAACCAAAGACAAATATAGAAACAAAGTGATGAAAAGAGGTTTCATCCTTTCATCCTTTCATCCCGGCTTTACTACAATTTGTAAGCCAGCAAAAAAATAAACTGATCAGGATTTTTAGAAAGCAGAGAGGCAAAAAGTAAAGAGAGAATGAAAAACACTATAACTGACACTGCAGAACGAGCCCAGCTCCAAGCAGCCAGGATCCACTATAAATACCTGTACTTGGCCTGCTTAGGGAGCCGTAAGCTTTTCTATGAATGGAAGGCAGGAGACATTATTGTTCCCGAGGTATCAGTGATCTGTCTGAGAGTGTCTAATCCTAATCCTCAATTAACTGGCCTGTTCCTCGCATGTAGCGCACAATCATGTTTGTTATTGCTGCTTTTGTGTTGCAGGATATAGGTGATGCCACATCTGTGTCTCTCCTCAACCTGGACGCCAGTGAACACTCTCCTGAGGTGACCTATAACTGATCAAACTTGATTTTGAAAGTATTGACGAATGCATTTCAGACCTATTGCTAAATTTTGTTACTGGAGTATAAGTGGAAATACTTGATGACACAGCTTTATATAAGATTTAGTGGTGCAACTTTTAGAGTGCAAGGAAAGCAATATAAGAGTTGAAAATGAGATGCAAATGTTAAGAATATGAAACAATGAAACTCTATTTATTGGCCAGAGACTCAGCTACTTATTCTGATTATACCAGAAAAAGAAAATTGCAGCATCTTGCAGATTGCAGCACTTAATATACTTCAGGTTTATTTGAACACATGCTTTTTGCTCAAAGTAGTAATAAAGCTCAATATGAAAAGAAATTAATAGATGTTTTATTCCAAGAAGTATCCTGTTGGTTCAACCCAAAGACAATTCTGGCAAATATCAGCTGTTTTTTTTAATCTATCCTTCATGCTGACTACTTAATTTTTAGCAAGTGCAATTTTTGTCCCTGAGTGTTGTGTGTTACCCTGTTTTGCACAAGGCAGCCTCTTCAGTAATGAAATATTAAGGTTGTTCAGACTGTTTGTCACAGGAATCTAAACCTCAATGATATTCCATCTCTAATGTCTCTGTTCCTGCTCCTTTTTAGGTCAGTCCTCAGACGCGACGTCGGGCCAGAGCGTCTCTCTCAGACATCTCCAGCTTGAGGGACATCGAAGGCCTGTCTGTCAGGCAGCTGAAGGAGATCCTGGCCCGGAACTTTGTCAACTATTCAGGGTGCTGTGAGAAGTGGGAGCTGGTGGAGCGCGTCAGCAGGCTGTACAGAGAGAAGGAGGAGAACAGGAAGTCGTGTGGGTATCAACTTTGTCACTCTAACTAAATACTCCACTTTGATATCGGCTATGAAATGTCTTAATTAGATTTGCTTTAGAATGTCTGTACCAAACACAGAGTTTTGGCCATATTCTAATATGGCTTGCTATAATTAATTGCTATTGTAACTTGAATTTATTTTCTTGCAGTGGAAAATGTGAGCAGTACTGTAACCACAGGTAAGCTGTCACTCATCTCTGTGCACACGGTCCTAGATGTCACTACTGGATACCACATCCTGTTTTTAACTATAGAAACCTCATATCTTCTTCTGTCAATAATATATACTGTCAGCAGTAATGATAACAATAACAATACTAATAATAGTAATAATAAGCAGGGTCCTTCAAATGCGTTTTCTTATTCTGACTCGTGCTGAAACATCTCTTGCTTGCTTTACTCCTCCCCCACTAAAGTGGTGGCCTTCCCTCCTTCCCCTCCTATCTGCAACGGTGCCATCGGAGGTAAGGATTACAGATTCCTCGCCACTGTTGCCAAGGTCACACATACCGTCTATGACTTGCTTCACCATCGTACACACAATGTCTCCACCACATTTGTATTCACCGTGAAACCTCATTTGTTCTGCCAGTTTCCCTTCATATATGTGATCATCCATATGGAATGTCTATTATTGTGGGGGTCCGTTTCATTGAGGATGAGTATTAATGTAAATTTGTTCTGCTCAGGAGCCGAAATTTGATTATTTCAGTTTCACCTGTCATGCTCCAGAAGCCTTGATCCACCATGATGATCAATCTCCCCTCAGCCATCTTTTCATGTGTTCAATGTGTGAGAACTGCAGTTTGTTAGGTGTGTGTATCCACTCTCTCACCGGCTCGCTTCCAGTGATAAAGACTGTGGTTGTCATAGTAACATCTTGACACACAGCCATAACAGGCGCTGACATTTTTGAGGAGATTGCGAGCATGACTTTACCAAGATAAGGCACACTGGATAGGATGAGGTCTTTCATGAAATGGCCCCCTTGTCCCCCCTCAGCGCATGATCAGTTTTGTGCCGTTACATTTCCACTCACCTCTCCGTGTCATTGTCTTGCAGATGGTGAGAAGCGTCCGCTGACGATCCACGACGACAACCTCTGCAGGATCTGCATGGATGCTATGATCGACTGCGTTCTCTTGGAGTGCGGTCACATGGTCACCTGCACCAAGTGCGGCAAGAGGATGAACGAGTGCCCGATCTGCAGGCAGTACGTCGTGAGGGCCGTGCACGTCTTCAAGTCCTAATGCACCTCTGCAACACCGTCGCACCTGCCTGCTTCAGATCAGCTGCAGCTCAGACTGAGACTGTACCTTAAATCAGCCATGCAGCTCACAACATTCGAAAATCCCCAAAAGACTTATTTTGTGGATGTTCCATGTTTGTATTACCTAATTTCTCACTTTATTTGCACATTGAAATATTACGAGAAATGTGTTTTTCTTAAGACTCTGACTCCGGTTTCACCAGTGGGCAGTGTAGGACCATACCCTCCTATGAGTCATTCCTCAAGTAAACATATCTCTAATCTGTGTTCATTCTGAAGTGATTTACTTTTCGTACATATTTTCAAAGCAAAGAATGTGTGGCACTCAGCCACGAGCAGTCTCGTCAAACACAACTCATCACCCTCAGATCTGCCTATAAACTGTAGCCGGACGCTCAGCACTGCTGAGTATTCTTAAGAGCACCTCTCTTTACAACTGCTGCAAGTTGACTACATATCTTAGTAACACAGAGGACAGGCACACACCGAACCCCACATCAGGAGAGAGGGAGTGAGTGAACTAGGTGCCAAATAATGGGTCATGCCCTGATGCTTCTCACCCGTTTTCTGCCCTCGACTGTGTCGGGTTGGTGCGTGTCTGTTGATTCTTCAGCACGTTTTATCAGACAGCACTTTGTTCACACTGTGTTAATGCACCACTACTCACAATCCACTGCAAACTATGACCGGAAATGGTGGCTGAGGTAGCATGTGTACTAATTCTCCAATCCTTGTCATAACTTAATCTTGACTGATGGAGTTTTGAAGGCCGCTTACTTTGTCAAAGGTATACCATGCAGGATTTTCCTAAAACAACTCTAACAATATATAGACCCATACAAAAATAATCCCTGTCAATCATCACTAATGACCCTGTCGAAGTGTGTCACATTGTCTGTATCAGCAGAGACCCTGCCCTCTGCCTGTATTTTTAAAATGTAATTATTTGGCTGTGGCATCAGTCATTGTGGAAAGAGGAGCTGGATTGTTTCGTCTCATTCCCAAGTCATGAAATACCAACTATTCTGAGCTTTTCAGACCAGGTGGACCGTTGTCTCTGTTAACCTGCCAATGTTAGCACCAGACGTTTGTCAACAGTGTCTGTTTCAGCTGATCAAACCACTGAGCCAGTAACCCCATTATTCTCAGACTGCCCTACAAATCGTTCCGTTTTCGTTTTAATTTGGCATTGTATGCATGCTTCCTATATCAAAAGCGAATCTTGTATGCTTTCGTTTCTAAAGTACGTCTTACCTGCCAACATTTATCAGCCATTTGCTGATTTCATTCATTCCACACCAAATGTATGAATGTAGACAACATTTATTATTGACAGTAAACATACATTAAGCAAACATCAAACAATATTTGCAACTTTCTGTCCCCAGACATTGCTCAGTTTTGTGAGGAGACACTTTAAACTTTATGAAACACTGTCCACCACAAATTCAAAACTATCTGCGCCCTCTTGTTTAGTCTGACCTCCCTCTTTGAAATTGGTGATGTTTAATTAAATGACCTGTTATTGGCCTCAGCGATCGACTCCAGAAGCGATTACTGCACCTTTTTGAATGGTGTGTTTACAAATGGCCACCGACAAATCCTGCATAGTATGCCTTTAAGGCCAGTGGAAAAAGTGAATTATAAACTGTTGAGCTTGTGTGTTTTTCTTGTCAAGTTAAACTTGGTGTTATTTAGCCCCCAGACAAGCAAAAGCTCTGCTGTTGTGATTTGAAAATATTGGTGGTTGAAATTGGTGATTTATGATGGAAGTCGATGCATTATCAGTTTACTTAAATTGCATTATTTTGCTATAGAGGCACTTATTGTAATGAATTACAAATTTAGATGTTCATATAAAGTCCGCCATTACAGCAATAGCCGACCTCCGCTGTCACCTCTGTCCCGTCTCAGCACTTTAGTGGAGACTAACGACAAAAATTGGTGCTAACTCATCAAACCATCTTCCCTGATTTCCAGCTGAACTGTGGATGTGAAACTCTGAATGTCTTTATTTTTGTTGTTGTGTATTGTTGGGAGTGAAATGAAGTGTCTTAATGCATTTTAATTGATTTTCTCATATAGGAGAAATGTATTGAACTAACTATTCAAAGATATAGTGATGAGTTTACTGACATATGTGATATAGAAAGTATATAGAAATAATGACTTGCTAATGTACATTTGCATATATTGATCCATATGAGATGTATATATCTATATTTTTTTCCCATTTGATTTAAATGGTGTCATATCGGATAACTGACATGTCCCTGGGACTGGGTTTATTATAACGGAGTTACATCTTCCTGTGATTAAAACGTGTTTAAAATGTGTTTAATGAGCACAGATTTGCCTGAACTATTTGTCCCTCTTTAACCAGAGCATGGCAACAACCTGTATAGTTATGTTAGTCCAAATCTTTTCCACCTATAAAGCTCAATTGCCCTGGTTTTCTTTCACCCCAGCCCTGCTCATTTAGTATCCAGCTCTGTACTGTCCCCACACAAAATCAACATTGCTGCTATTACAGAAAAGATGTCCCCTACAATCATGAGCAGTAGAAGAGCAGGTTGCACTTTTTCTTTAGAGAGGGTGAACTTGTGTGCAAGATTTGGTCTTTGTATTTGGGAATGTTGAACTTTTTATTTTGGTAATTAAAAGATTTTAATTAAAATCTGTTTTTGTATACTCATGCATCACATGCTGTGTCCCTGTACTATCTTGGAAAAAGAAATGTTTTTTTTTAAGGCAAATACGACAAACTTTCACTGGTTTCAGCCAAACAAACCATTTACATCAGGCCCTTTTCACTGCAGACATTTGGATGAATCAAAGCAGGAAAAGCACAGGTGGCTTTAATAACAGTAATGATAGCTGCATTCCATTTAGGTGAGCCAGCTCCAGGGCTCAAGTTGTGTGCATGCTCACTCACTGATTTGTCTTAAGTTGTTACTAAATGCAAAGGTCGGCCGTTGTTAATGTTATCATACGCAATGGTGTCTTTTCTGCTTTGATGGGTCAACATGTCTGCCCTTAAAAGGGCATCCATGGGCCTTTTTTCCACGAGGGAACTATTAACAAAGGTACAACAGATTTGACAATAGAATACAATGCGTCAGTGAAAACACGACTCAGCGATGGTACAAATGAAATTCTTTTAATGCATATTAGCACTTAGTTTTTGAATTTACAAATATAAACATTATCACATTCACCTGAGGTGATCGATTACAGCACAACACACCCCCAAATACACACAACACCTACTGTATGGAGTTATCATTTAAACATATTATGCAAATGAGTTATTTGCAAAAGTCGTTCACGGTGCTCGTTATGTGAACCTGAATGCAGCACCAGGTGTGTGAGGCGGACTGCATCGTGTTAAGTGACAGTGACTGTCATCTTCCTGGCACTAACTGGATCCTGCAACAGGCTCAAAACCACCCATGATAAATTATTTGCAAGCTCCGAGACACCAACGTCAAGTTACTGAATAAATGAATAAATACAAATTGTAATAAAAAAAAACAAAAATCAATAAGTTAATGTTGAAATGTTGGCGAAAACCCCGTCGATCACAACATTCAACAAATCATAAGAGTATGAAGGTAAGTGAAAACATGAGGGCGTAACAGGAAACTATTTGTCATTCTTGAGATACATTCTAAATATTCAGGAAGTACTTCTGATAATTTAGTCTATTTATTACTGTACATGTATGGGGTTTTTTTTTTGCCTGAAACTAGAGTTATATTAATGTCAAATACAGGTTTTGGCACATAGAGGACACTGTTGCATGAAGGCAAAATGAGGAAGGACACAATGCTCAGTCGACATGCCACATTCGGCAACGTTTAGCTCCTGAGACACTGTAAACTCGTGAAATGATGCTTGTATAAAAATATTGTTTTTCGGATATTTAAAGAATAAAAATAAACAACCCAACAGCCAATTACAAGCACGTCTTTATAAAAGTACAATCTGAACACAAATACATGCATGCAACGTCCTCTTTATCTGTCCAGTGAGTGATCTGCATCCGTCAGTTTGTTTATCGTGACAAGGACTGAAAGACTTATGACAGGACCAGTTAAAAAAAATTTGTTCCAGTAAGTGCAAAGAGACTCCGTTAATTGTTTTTCTGTCCTGTCAGGAACTAGCTCGACTTCTCAAGCAGTTTTTCCTCTTTCAGTCTGAACGGTACGCTCACAGACATCTCTGCGATGAACCGCTCGCAGGCCGTCTTCGTCACCTGCTTACAGAAGCGAAGGTCGATCTGACAGATGCTTCCACAGCGCTTGAAAAAGTTTAGGGAATGGTCTGTGACCCGGTTACAAACTGGGGGAAAACAGAGAGAGCAAAAGTCTGTCACAACTTTTATATTCAAAAAGGCAAGTGCATAGAGAGTTCACAGAAAATCATTTAATTTCCTCCTCATAACCACAAGAAATGTGCGAGATCCCTGGGAAAAAGAACATTTCAGAAGATAAATGGACGGCATCTGGAGAATAAAACAGTCATATGTGGAGAGAAGACTGTCATTAGATTCTTTATTGCACCAAAAATTAAATTCCTTTTTTTTTTTTTTTTTTAATTTAAAAGTTGGAAGGTTTGCGGTAAGTGTTCATATCAATATTTGCTTAATGTCAGAATGTCACAGAACCTCCAACGCAAAATTAATGGGCTGAAAGTTGTGAATAAATAACAGTATAAGAGCTTAAGAGCAACATTGTCGAGAGAAATAAGAGAAATAGGAGACACTGATGACGTAATATAAGATGATTAACCACACATTGTGTGAATGTGATTTTTCTGTTATAGAAATGAATATGAAGTGAATAATAAATAATAATGAAATGAATAAAAGTACTTTGTGTAGCAAACATCTAACTCTGTTCTCTGGGTCTGCTGATTCTGGCTCCAGTGGGCAAATTCAATTAATTTAAAAACGACCTGTTTACAAGGATAGCACACCTTTTACAGTAAATGCATTCAAGAGAGGTTGCATGGAATATAAAAGAGATCTGTAAAATTATTCCTCCTTATGCCACAAGTGTTAACATAAGTACATTCTTGGTTCATTAATGTACACTGAATATAATGTACATCGCTGAAATTATAAATAAGAGCTGTGACACACTAGTCTGCATTCTTGTTAAAATACTCCATCCACTTTCTCTATAATCTGGTAATGAACAGATGGAAGGTGTGTGTGGATACGCTCATAATATCCATATCAATAAATAAGTGACTAATTCAAGTTAAGTCAGTGAAACAGCAAAAGCAATTCTGACAGAAAACTCTTTGATATGTTACATTAGGAAAGCACCGCAGGATTGCACAATTCAATGTAATGTTTACACACTCTGTTATTGTGGTAAAGAAAGTGGTACCTCATCATGATGTTATACTCTTGCTACATTGTGAAATGTTATGCACTCGGTGTTTTCCCAATTTTGTCCTTGTAATATTGACCAAGATATTAAATTTAGATATTCTCAAAGTATTTTACCAAACTAAATTATTCCAGTATTGTAACAACACTATTTCTTACTTTTACAGTCAAATTGTCTGAAAAAGGTGGATTTTGTATGAGCCTTTCTTTTTATGCTGCATATTAATCAAGACATATATAGTGGTTTGTGTTTTGTTTTTGTTTTTTTATTGTTTATGTTCACAAATTTGTGGACAAAAAACAAACATTAGTTTGACTCAGGCACCTCGCCAACCTTCTGCTCCCTTCTAAACACCTGCTTGACTCTTCATTCTGTCCTACTCATTTTGTGTTCCAGACTTCCTGGATCACTAAGGAGTTAATGCACATGACCTGGCCTTATTAAAAAAGAGAAAAACTACATGGCGACTGGCTCCTTGGCCAAAAAAAAATCTGGATTTCTGACTGACTTTCAGTTCTAGTCTGCCCCTGAAATTGAGTAATCAAGCCTGTGAATTTCAACACCGCTGTTCCTCTGGTCCCAGTTCTCACCTGACAGGTTGATTTCTGTGAGTGAGTCCCTGGTTGTGGTCCCTGCTGCTGTCAGCAGGTTGACTGACTGGTCGTTGATATGGTTGCAGTAGCTCAGGTCCAGATTGGACAGCAGAGGCATCTGCCGACTGATGAGGCGTAAAGACGTGTCAGTGATGTCAAGCCCCGCCAGTCGCAGGTCCTCCACGTTTCGCAACTTGCAGCGGTTATCCAGTTGACCTGTCAGTGGAGAGCATCACAGATCAGCTTTTGTGTTTTGTCAAAAGCAACACACAAGGCAGCACAATGCACTGGGGCGGTCCGCGTCCATAAGCTGTGACAATGATTCACCTGGTCTGTTGTCTGTAGGAGGAGAGAGAAGGTCCCTCATCTGTGCGTCTTTGAGTCCCTCCACCCACTGGACATCCAGTGTGCGCAGCAGAGGGCAGCTGGAGGTGCAGAGCGCCGATACAGCAGCCCAAGAACACCCAGATAACTTTAATACTCGCAGACCTGAAAGACAAGGCAGCATTTTTAAAATACTGACACACTGATGAAACTAAACATTTCAGTCGACCAAGAATCATAGACTCATAGTCATGTACCTGGCAATCTGTTAATAAGCCAGCTTAATTGTTTCTTGGAAATGTTGGTCCAACTGAGGTCCAGGGAAACTGGCTGTCGGCGGACAACCCCACTGAGCATGAGTGGGGTGATGGAGGTGCAGCGGTTCAGATCAATCTTGGTCCAGAGTCTCTTGTCACAACACCTGGATGTCAGAAAGAAAGATTTGTATTGTATGTTACACTTCTATGTTTTGTCCAATGTGCAGAAAGAGTGTCTTCCCATGCAGCATCTGTGATGTTGAACATAAACATGCCATTTTAAGTGTATGCCGTGCATTTACCATCTGTTCCACGTCTTGCATACTCTCATGCAGACGCACAGCTCCTGGTGTGTGAGATAGCCAAAGACCTTCATCCAGACCTCGCGCTGTATGACGTGTGTTTTACCATCTTTTAGAGGAAGTCTGTCAGGAGGTGGGCTTATCGGAGGGGGGCGGATGACGTGCCGCTCCATTTGGACACACTTGGGTGGGGAGTGTGGGGGAACCGGCCGGTTGGTTGGAGTGCTCCTGTTGAAGCCCAGTGGAGTGATCTGACTCGGGTAGAAGTGGCGCAGCTCCCAGGGGGTCCCGTTCATCTCTTTGGTCTTGAGGTGGGGCCTCTGGTCCCCAAGTTCAGTGCCGTTGCGGAACAACCTCTTGGGTTCCTCGTTTTCCGTTTCTGGCTCCACTTTGAGCGGCTGGCGGTTCTCGTTGGCCGGGCAGTCGTCTGTCTTCTGGATTTCCTGGTTCAGTGCTTTGCTCAGCTCTCGGCTCAGCTCTCTATTAGGTAAACGCCGCTTACGGCGAGCTTTTGGGCGAGGACCTTTTTCTTGAGTCTCACTTCCACCCTCGCTGCTGGGGCCGGCCTGCGGAGAGCTGCAGAGAGACTGATCACTGTCACCAATAGGAGTTTTAATGAAGGGATTCAAAAGTTCGTTCTTGGAGTCCTTGTCTTCCCCTTCTTCTTCAACGTCTCCGAAACGCCCTTTCCTCTCTAGAGCACTCCGGAAGTGATGCTCCCTTCCTTCTTCATGATGCTCCTCGTATGCGTCTTCGTCATCCTCCTCCGTTTTGATTTGGTGCAGAAGTTTGGAAAAATAAGGATCATCTGACCGTTCCTGCAAGAACAAGTAGTATGAGAATTATTTATTTTGATTTGTTCTGGTAAAAGAGGAATCACTCCCACTTGCATCTGAATTGTGTAAATGACACAAACCTTCTTTCTCACACCAAGATCATCATCATCATCGTCATCAAACAGCTTCCTCTTCTTCCTCAGTTTGTCCTCAGGCCTGGGCCGGGGCAAGTTGCAGGGGGAGAGCAGTGGTGGCTGTCGGTGCAGAGACTCCTCTGGTCTGTACCTGGGTGTCTCCTCTCTGTCCGGCCTCCTCTTGGCTGCAGAAGAAGCGTCTCCCTCCTCCTTCACAGGCTTCTGTTCCCTCAGCAGAGAGCCAGGGAGGTTGGAGGCGTACTTGAACCCTGGTCCCCTTTTTTGCTTCAATACCAGAGGGAACAAAACGTGCGAGACAACTTTATACCTTTAGCCTATCACACAGGGGTAAACTAACTGTGCTACAAGGCATACTCCTCTCTCTGACCAAAACACAACACACAGTGCACCAGCGGTTTCCTGCTTCTGTGACAGTCACATGCGAATTACTTTCACAAATGAGGAAAGCATAAACAGGAAGTGGCAATCTGATCAAAACACATTAACTGAAACCATTTAGTGTATCACAGAATTTAGGAAAGTGAATTTGGTTATCTATGAGTATCACCCATACTCAGAAAATCAATGAAATCTTTTGCAGGAACTGTGATAGCACTTCCAACACACTCTCAGCCGTTACATAATCTAAACCCTGTGACTCACACATATTTGTACTCACTTTTCCACTTTTCCCAGCGTGGTTGCACTTGGGACATTCCCAGCAGTTAGGGAGTTCATCGTTCACCACTCCTGAGGCATCGCTCACCTGATAAACCAATGAGAAAAATGAGCCGCACTTCGACGAGAACAACAAGCTCTACCAGAGTCAGAAGTACAGTTTGTTTAACACAAACAAGACAAGGGAAGTGAAAGTGACTGCTGTGGCGTGTACTTGTTAGGCAGGTCAGCACAGTTTAACCTCAGCTGTTGTTAACATGCAGAGTCTTGCTTCATGCATTAAATAGAAAAAGGAAGTAGAGTTTAGAACTCCTACTTGAGGAGTTTAAATACACTTCTGAATAGCTGCAATGTTTAAATGGTAGTGTTATGACTAAAACTGAAACAATTAGATATTTTAAACTTGCTGTTGCCAGCTGCAAAACAACTAGACAAGGCTTGTCTGAAAAACTGGTTTGACTAAGCATGTGCCGGCAACGACCTGCTGTGTTTTTGACATAAAAATTACAAACGCGGTGCGCTGCTTTACATTTTGTTTTGCCTTTCCCTCACAAAAGGCCTTTCAGCACTGACACTACTCAGGTTTACTCTCTCACATCCTTCTCAGGCTATAAATGAAGTTTTTGGCCATTCAGCAAATGCTTTTAATTAGTGATCCCTGTTTTATTGGGCATGTGGTGGGAGTAAAATCCCAAAACATGATGGTGTCACACTTGAGCCATAAAAACTCCACATGTAAGAGCGATGAGTGTGTTACATAAACAACCCCATTCCACATCGAATTACCTTCAGTGACTACAGTCCCACCGTCTGAGTCACTCACATTATGTTAAGATGTCCTGGGATTCCTGGCACACTACTTTGAAATGAAATGAATCACTGAGTGTATGACTCGACTAAGGTGGAGTGGTTCGACTGTTCCCAGCCTGGCCCTCTGTACCTTTAGACAGTTGGGGTGGACGATCTCGTTGCAGATGGAGCACTCCATGAGCATGAAGTTGAACTTGTCCTCCTCCTCCTCCAGTGTGTCTTCTTTGCCTGCCTCTTTACACACCACACAAACCGCTGTGTGGGGTAGGACCGGCTGCACGGATTCAGAACAAAATATCAAGAACATGCAGGAATAAAGACATTGAACTTACAGAATTTTATGAAGTTAGTAAGTCAGTTAGTTAGTAAGTTGCAAAAATATCTCTATGTAAAAAAGACATATTCCAATGAACAAGTAACTCACGGCTATACACTGTCTCATAATGCATGACTGCTTCATGCGACCCGGCCCTCCAAACTTCTTCATGTCCTTGCAGAAGTGACACTCTCCACACTCGGTCCGGAGGCACGCCTCGCACTTTCTGCAGCGTGTCCTTCGCCGCCTGGCTCCAGAGGAGCTGCGGTTGGATGGCAGCTTAACAGGGGCTGGCGTCGCTGCTGCTGGCCCCATCTTGGGCTTCGGCCGGTTGGCCGCACGCTGCTGGAGGGCAAACAGTGCATCAGTGACACAGTCACAGTCAAGGCTGTCAGCGGAGGGTTACAAATGTATACCTGAAAACAACAACCCCTCCATACTATTTTTGTAGGTTTAGGGTTATATTAGGGTACGGTATATTTGACCATATAGCCTTAGTGAGGTACATTCCCAAATTAGTAAAAATTGCAAATGCGATCAACTTGTCCGGGCATGACACAAAAGATTAGTTCAAATCAAGACTTGATAGTCTAACATTGGCCTGGCTGTCAGTGGCACAGTGCTGACTTTTTTTAAGTCATAGTTGTCTGTTCCTCCTGCTTTTTCACAAATACAAGCCATTTAGAATGTCTGGTTGTAACTATTTTCTAACTTCCTGTGTGTTTATTTGTTGTGATGATTAAAACAAAGGGAAGCTTTCAAGAATCGCCCTGCTAGAAAAGGAAAATTCAGGATCAAACATGTTTTCTGTGTTTTAGGTTTATTTAGGGTTAATATGGGTAAAGTGGGACAGTTAAGCTTAATGATGGTTATCAAGGATGCATATCCCTAGCAAATAACAACACATGTAAAAAGCCACTAATAAAAAATAGTCTCTGGACATCTGCACTTATTATTTTTGAAACAGTTTAAGAACAAGTTAGTTATTAAGCCACCTGACATATGCTGCTAGTGAAGTGAAACACATGATATCTGCAGGGCTCTGACAAAACATTACTGTCATTATCTATATATCTGTTTGTTTGCATTTAAAAGGCCAAAAATAAAACAACAATTTAGACAAATATAAACATTTACATATACATTTATGGCATTTAGTAGATATAAACAAAGCATCAAATTTTACAAACAAAAATTGATTATTTGTTTCAGAATCTGAAATGGCATCAGATGAAAATCTTGGCAGAAGTTACCAGATCGAAACCACACATGATTATATATTCAAATTGAAACCTGCTCTACAGCTCTGACATTTCTGGTGATTAACATACTGTACGTATAATCTCCGTGAGTCATGGGAGTAAATGAAAGAGAAGCTAACCTGCTGATTAAACTCATTTTACAGATTTGTGAGGGAAAAGAAATTCTCACATTTATTTTTAGTCTCTTCCCTGTTGCCATGGCAGAACTGTAAACCGCCATGAAAATAAGACAAATCATAAGACGGACCATTATCAAATCCCAGACCATTACAGCGATTCTTGTTCTAGCAGGAGAGGTTACCTTGGCAACACGATTGCCTTGCTGGTGGCAACTGTTTGAATAAAGGACTGCAAGAGAGACGGATAAAAATAAGCTCACAGGAGGAGGTAGTGATTTAGTGTAAACACTTTCCTGATGTCACTTTTTTTCTGTCCATCACTGATTTACTGCATGGCATTTCAGCCTGGATTGCTTTCATTCGTACAGGTTTGGACAGGTCAAACAGGCTAAACTGGTTGAAAATAAAAACAAGACATTCCAGGCTAAAGATTGCTAATGGTTTTGGAATCATGTACACACCTAGAAAAAGAAGAGAAACCAGTTCTGGAGCTGTTGACAAATGATTATTTTCATTATCTGTTTAATATTTTCAAGATTCATCGTTTAGTCTAGTTTAGATGTTCAGATTGATTTTAGGGAGCAAAATGTGGTTGCTTATATGGTTATTATCACAGACAGGATTATATCCAGTTAAACAATAAACTTAAATGTCCAACCAACAGCCCAAAAGATTCTTCATGTACTTTAATAAATGACAAAGTGAACCAGGACATTTTCATGTAAGAAGGTGGAACCAACATGGTTTGTTTGTTGATATCTTCCTCTGAAAAATGGCTGAAATGATTAACCGATTATCACAATAGTTGGATTTATCATTGGAGGTCTACTGTTAAATGACTGACTGAGGTGAAGTTTTGTAGATCACAAAACATTTCTGGAGCTTCACACCAAGACTGCTTTGAAGCATCTTTGGCCCCAAATTGATTTGAAAATATGCAATTCAAACACTTATCAAGCACATGGTTTCCCTTTAGCTTCTAAACTAAAAGCATTAGCGCACACCTCTATAGGGCCATTTTATGTTAGTTTCTGTTTTTTTTTTTTTTTTGAAACACAATTCATCTACTTCAGTTGTTTAAGAGAATGCTGCAACGCTGTTTTGCTGTGAAGCTCCAGAAATGTTTCGCAGACTAAGAACCTGCACCAGACTTTCCATAAGCAGGTCAAAAATGAATGAATGAAACTAGTGAAAATAATGAATTCATTTTCTTTTTTGGGTTAACTGTTCCTTTAATGCTTTCCTGATTATAATTTCCCCCTAGGGTGAACTTGGAAGGATATATTTTCTTTAAAGCTGTATGTTATTCCAAGCACAAGCTGTTGTTTGTTGCTTGCCGTTACTGATGGAGCATTTAGACGTGATGGGGAATAAGCCATCTGACAGCTTTCCATAAATCCAAACGACGGCCGTGGAAATTTGGGAGGGGGACATCAAAGGATGGACTGCTGCTGCTGCTGCTGCAGGGTGGCTGTGACTGTCACAACATCACACACTGGTTTTTAGTTCAGTCGCCTCATTATTTTCCTGACCTTGTCTGACACAGCCATTTTTCTGAAGATAGTAATTTAAGTCTGGTTTGCAGAGTCTCAAAGTCAACGTTATTTAAAGCGTCAATGCATAGTTTTGACCATAACTTAACTTTGCATCTGTTCCCTGAAAATCGTGTTGTTTCAAGTTTCGCTGTCAGATACTTACACATGGTACAACATGTATTCAAATCTTTAGGTGCTCAGCTCCATAAGGGACCCCTCTACCTTGCCATTTCACACTGATTACAATGACAGCGTTCTTGCAAAGTTTTGAAACTGTTATGTCAGAAACATTCCTTGAGAAATGCTTGCTATTTCAACGAAATCTGGCGCTTCATCAACACAGTCGCTCGTGTGAACTCTAATCTTCAGAAATTAAATGATCCCACTGTCAATAAGTTAGTTAAATATTATCATGATTACATAAAAGTAATGTTTATATAAACAGCTGGTCAAAAAAATATACTTACATAATATTGCAAAAATATTGCAATATTAGTCATAGCCCATATGTCTTGAAAAAAGTAAAAGTAAGAACCCAGGTATAGTAGCTTAAAAGAATCCCCCAGCCAGTGATCGACAAAGAAGCTATCAGCTGGCCTGTCTGTACTGTAACTCTGTCTAGTAATATGTCAGGAATTTGGGATTGGTTCCTGAGGCCTGAGAACAAAAACATGGGCTATATCCTCAGCATGGTCTTCTGACTCAGACTCAGCGTGGACTCCGGTGGGAGAAAGTCACAAGGCAAATCATTCGCTGCTCATGTACGGTCCAAATGTACACATAGAAGTGAGTAACTGACTTCAACAATGTGTCACAACACTCTCTGATGAACCATTACTGGGTATAAATATTGTGTAAGCACAAAGCGCTGGCTCTTATGTCAGCATGTCTCAGATTTCTCCTGCGTTGTGCGGGCCAAGGGTCTAAAGGAGACTTGTGCAACATCTCATAAGCCCCATGAGAAAACATTCTCATATCAAAAACTTTGTCCTCAGGAACTTCACAAGACAATATATTGAGTGCAGCATCCGGCCTTAACCACCAGCATTTTGTTGATTCTCATTCTGGTGCAGAACACGTTACTCTTAAAATGTCACTTCTCTGGGAGTTTGAGGGGTCACTGGACCCCAGTTCGCCAACAACTGGACTTCCAAACAACTGAGGGAGAGAAACTTCATTGTTCCCTCTCCCCATCCCCCCTCCTCGGCCCCTGCCTAAACAACATATTGCCTAAAGTCTTCTTAAAGGCAGAGTGGTGAGGATCAAGTTAAGGAAGTGAGAGGAAATTAATCACAAGAGAGGCATTTTCTAAGAGGAAATGTGGGAGGTCAGTGAACATGTTGTAAATCACAGTATTTGCTGGTGTAAAGTTGGAGGGTCTCGTGGCTATTTCAAGGAGAATACTGAGATTCTGTTCACAGCTCAAAATGTGTAACACTGATAGATGAATCTGTTGTGGTCAGTACGAAGTGGGTCAGTTGTGGCTAACATAATAGATGGTGTCCAAGGTGGAGAGAACACGGTGTGTTGGGACGGTCAGGTTATCAATTCTGATAAGCAGCCCGAGTCTATTTAACCCTGTGTACAGTATATTTAGCTGACTATTCGTCCATGTAACCTAGTTTACTGTAAAAGCAGGTTTATATGACACATTTCTCATTTCAAGTCGTCCAGACACAGAGAAGAAGAGCGGGTGAAAGCTCAACCTGAAGAAGAAAAACACAATCCCGCTCACAAAAGGCTTTCTGTCAAACACTACACTTTGGAAAAAAACATACAAGCATACAGGGATGTTACATAATGGAATGTAAGAGCTCTGACCTGCTCAGACTCTGAATCATATTCCTCATCGTCTCCGCTCAATGACAAGGCCATGGCTCCTCTCTCTCATCGTTCGTGAACACCAGAGAAAACTAACATGGCTGAACAAGCTTCCAGCTCAGCTCACCAGCCCCCTCCTCCTCCACATCGCACCAGCACAGGCAGCTGCTAGCTACGCCGTATTCACGAACCATGGAAGGCTCGTAAAAACAAACTTCCCGTGCACCTACAGCATTCAGATTAGCGAATGAAAGTCGAGAAAAAACGAAGAAGGCAGCAAACAATGGCTATTCTCGTGTTTTGAATTTATAAAAGTAAGAACATTGTAAAGTGTCGAGGAAGGGAGAGTAAATGTAGAAACTTGGCGCCGAGAGAGCATTGAATTACATGGAATGTGCTATTTACGGGTAAAGTGAACGCAGCATCAATGCTAACCGGAAATGAAGATAAGTAGCTAACACGAGATGATTCCCCCTACACACATCCGTCTTTGCTTCTGCTTGTTTTTGTGCCATGTGTGCCTCATTGAATGACGGCAAGTGTTAAATTATTAATGATTATTTTTAATGCATTTAACATATTAATCTCAATGGTTTTATAGGTCACTAATGGTTTTATACTACTGCGACACACCTTCAAATTGGTTTATTTAACAGTGTATTTAATTTTCGACATGTTGGCTTAATGGCCGAACAGAGACAATATTTTTGACTGGCTAAGTCAGTCACCTGACCTCATTCCACCTGTACAGTACAGGTATCCGTACAGTATCCACTGATGATTATAAGTCACATCATTGATTTCACAATATGAGCTACCAGATTTTAGCCTAAATATAATGACATTGTTCATGAAAGGGGACTACTTATCAAAACCTACTAAACCTATACATTCTATATATGTGAATTATATATCATGAAATATTTACAGTTGCCATACTTACACTGTATATCTGATAGATGATCAGAAGTATTGCTTAATTTTGTATCTAATGGATGTGTGTACAGCCAGCACAACAAGAAATGTGTCATTGGCTTACTCAGAACTGGATGATAATGATGATGATGTAATGAATCATGAATCATTCAAAGCCACTTTGTTTATAGTATTGTCTTACTTTGGCGTCATCCAGTAGTAACAAGAAAAAGTTCATGGAAAACAGAAGTCAGTTGTATGACACAAATTTCGAGGAAGTCTATTATAGCTGATACAAAATGTTATGAAGAATAATTTAAACGTAACAAATAACTTGTCATTTTATGATTAACCACAGGCTACTTTTTTATTTTATGTATTGTAGGTTGAGTAATGCATGCATGCACTCTTACAGCTACAGTCTATTTGTTGTATGGGTCCCATCCATTTTGCAATGACCCCTTCAGGTCCTAAAAATTCCCTCTGCTGATAGCAAGACTTCCAATTAAGATTTTAACCGATTCATGTGTCGCTTCCATATCTACAACATTATTTTGTGAGGTCAGACTTCAGCGTTCTCATGATCAAGATTTCACAGAATACCAAGCCCCTTAATGGGGATTCTGGTTCTCTTCCGGTTCCTCTGTGAAGAATGTACGCAGGCAAACAAAACAACTTTCTCTATACATGTATTTTTTAAATGTGCATTGAGTAAGAGTTTGCACCGAAGAGGCATACGTAGGCATTCATGTTTGCAAACCCACAGAAAAGCACACTGAGTCTGCAGTCTGTCTCTTGATTGCATTTTCTTTGTCTATTCTCTTTAACATATAAATCACCTCTCAAAGAATATCTGCTTCTCCGAGATGTTTTGTTCTTTTCTGCCCCCAGGTGGTGGACGACTTCTATCACACATCCTGTGTTCATTCTCTTGTATCCAGTTGTCACAAGTGTGAACTCACACAGAGGCCTGCAAGACCTCCTCAATAAAACATCCCTCAGGTATCTAAAGGACATGCTACCTTTATTAATACCAAACAGCGGTGTTGTCGTACTCAGGTATCTTACTTAAGGGGGCACTATGTAGTTTTGGAAATTCAAAATCTGAACTTTAATATTTACAATATTAATGAGATAATGATACATAAATGAACAAACAAGTTGATCTCAGAGGAAAATAACGTCTCCAGAATACCGTTTAAAGCTAGAACGTGGCAGAGTCCGCCAAATGTAAACAAAGTAAAACAGTATAAAATTGTTTTGTCCTTTAAGTTTGTTTATTCAGTTTATTCAGTCATAAAAAAAGACTGTTTATTTAGTGTGTTCAGGCATTTATATAAATCAGTCAATGAAGATTGTTCTCTTCTGATTAAAATTCTTCCCAAAAACTATATAGTGCACCTTCAAGTGAAAGTATGAGCATCAAGACACACTTGGAAGCCGTGTCAGTAAGTGATGCATTAACGTGTAAGTATCACTCGTGCTGCAGCTGGTAAAGGTTTCAGCTATTTCACATACTTCTGTGACGCTTTGCATTAAAAAAAACATAATTTGTTATTAGTTGATTTTTGTCTTCTAAAAATAACTTAACAAATAGTGCTGAAGCATAGAAATGTTGTTGCAGCAGAGTGAAAGCATACAGTTTGATTCCTTATTGTAACAACACATAAGTGAAGTACAAGTACGTCAAAATTGTAGTAAAATAAATACATCTATCAGATATACTGTAGTGTGAAGACAGTTTTGAATAGTAAGTCTGGGTATTTACTACACTACATACATGTAAAAGAGAAAAATATATAATAATAATTACTAGTGTTACTATTGTGGTACAGATACATATACAGTATTGTATAACCATCTCTTGATGTATGGTAGCTCAGGGATACATTGTAAGAAACTTTAATAATAATTTTTAAAAAATGTTTCTTGCTCAGTACTGAATTTCCCCACATTCCATCAATGAGCCACTAAAACATGACAGATGGCACAGTGTGTGTTTGTTAAAGAGATGAACACACATCCGTACAGGAAATCAGCTTCACGATAACATTGTGTGTTACTGCCCCCTGCAGGCGGTCCGCTGCGGCGCAGGTGGAGAGCATTGGATTGTGGGTATCTTGTTGTGTTTCCTCAAAGAGTCTGACAGCAGGTCAGCTGTTGAAGGAAAGTTTGGACACAGTTTGATAGCTCTCTGCCTGGCTCTGTGTGTGTGTGTGTGTGTGTGTGTGTGTCTGGTGTTTGGAGGAGCGCCTCGTCAAAACTGCATTTCCTGCGTCCGCCTTTCGTCGCTCTTCTTCACCGAGTGCCTTCCTGTAAAACCCATCCGGTTTGGAGGCTGCTGAACGGTATTTTTAATATCCAAAAGAAGAAGAAGTGGCAACTGACGGAATGAGTTTGAACGAGCACTCCATGCAGGCTCTGTCATGGAGAAAACTGTACTTGAGTCGAGCCAAGTTAAAAGCCACCAGCCGAACTTCAGCTCTGCTGTCCGGATTCGCGATGGTAAGTTAATATTTGACCCCCCTGGCTGCTCTCACACTGTTCTCGGTGTTTCCTGCATTAATGCAAAGTCGACTATAGGCCGTCGGCGTGAAGCGCAGATACATACGTGACGCAGATGATTGTTTTGGGAGGCTGCAGCGACACTTCACAGGCCGGGTGACGCCTCCTGTGCTCTCATATTCAACATTAGAGACCCCTCATGACCGCCAGGACAGCGTGATGACCCGTGGACGTGGACACGAGAAGGTCGCAGTTTGTCGCGTTGGATTTTTTCGGTTTTGTTTTTTTGCATGAGCTGTACGTCGCCGTGCAGTAATAACGGACCAAGAGAATAAAACAGTGAAAGCTCACTTCAGAGGGCTCGCCTCGCCCACACACCGCTAACGTTTAAGTCCGGGGTTATCTTCCGCCGCAACAAGTAGACCGCAGACCGTAGGTGCGCTGGAGCATCTCCACCGAGTCTTCTTTCATTTCCGTGTTCCTTCCACGGAGGCTACAAATCAACACCGGTTTCCAATAGTTCCAGTCCTGATTCCAAAAAAGTTATGATGCTTTGTAAAACATAGGCTGCTCACTGACTGATTATACAAATGTTAATGAACACATGTATTCCTGACGCAGGCCTAGCTGTGGGCTAATAATGAGCACAACAATGGCATAATGCTTTTAAGAAAACCTTTATATGCATGAAAGGCCCATGTTAAATACTTTTGGTTAGGTAGATGATGATTGGGCTTCAGTTCTTCTACATGTCCCGCACTCTTCACTTATTTGGGATCCATTTAGACATGGCTTCTAATCTGGATGTAACTTAAGCAGTGGTTACAATGGTTGTACATGCCCTGTTCTTATTACATATCACAATATATTTGTATAATAGCACCTTAATTAAACTTTGATATGAGAAGATGTATTCTTGATTGGATATGATTTGACGTATATAGAGAGATATTCGCAGTGGTAAGTTAATATTTGACCCCCCTATTCAACATGTTCAATATCTAACAGTTGACTACCCAGTAGTTGTATTAAAGGGGTTCTGTGTAACAGTTTATAGAATTTAACATGCATTACTCCTTTTAATTATTGTAATAGTAAAATTGAAACCTTCCCCATCCCTCTGAGTTGTGTATACAAGCCCTCGGGTCAATTTGTTGAGGTTGTCTAATGTTGCTCGACTGTGGATTTCTTTGTGAGGGACTCGGGTCGGATTTTCAGTGACTGTCCAAAGGGTTTGACTTTGTTCCTCGTCTTATTGCCTCTCTCTGCTCCGCTAACAGAGAGCAGCAGTAGCTAACGTT
Organism: Diplodus sargus; assembly: GCA_903131615.1. NCBI lineage: Eukaryota > Metazoa > Chordata > Actinopteri > Spariformes > Sparidae > Diplodus > Diplodus sargus. The sequence continues at coordinate 2,000,493 of CAEMYA010000002.1, read as the reverse complement.
GGTTTAAAAATGGAGACTGTTAACATGAACTATGGACCTGAACACAGAAGTACCACAGTGACCCTTTTAAGATAAATGCAGACAGTTCCTCTACTATTATATGTTGCAGATATCGACATTTTTCTTGCTTGGTTTTCCCAGGTTGCCATGGTGGAGGTTCAGCTAGAGCGGGACTACACGTATCCTCCAGGGCTGCTGATAGCCTTCAGTGCCTGTACCACAGTCCTGGTTGCAGTCCACCTCTTTGCCCTCATGATCAGCACCTGCATCCTCCCCAATCTTGAGGCTGTCAGCAATGTTCACAACCTCAACTCAGTCAACGAATCCCCCCACGAACGCATGCACCGCCACATCGAACTGGCCTGGGCGTTCTCCACGGTCATCGGCACCCTGCTCTTCCTGACGGAGGTGATGCTCCTGTGCTGGGTCAAGTTCTTACCCCTCAAAAGCAACACTGAAAACAACGGCACCATCAGCTCCGGTGAGGCCGCGGCCATCGCTTCCACCTGCATCATGGTGCCGTTCGGAATCGTTTTTATTGTGTTTGCCGTCCACTTTTACCGCACACTGGTTAGCCACAAAACGGACCGACAGATCCGGGAGCTGGAGCAGGTCATTCGGCTCCAGAACCAGCTGGACCACAGGGCTGAGAATGACGACCTGAAGGCCGCTGTCCATTTCCCTTGATTAGAGGCGGTTAGTGTACAACAGCAGTGGACATTCAACAGTGCTTTTATTAGGAGATCTATTATAATAGCTTTATTTTTTATGTTCATGAACTGCATAGATGCCTTTTTTTATTGCTAGCTCCATCTGTTGAAAGCTGAAAGGTTTAGACTCAGTCCATCTTTGGATAATGCATGTTCACAAACGTCTACATATGGTATCAGTCAGTGAAGTAGTTTTACCTTTAACATACAGGAAAATCTTTTGCTCTTAGGCGCTTACATTTTAGTGGCTTGTTTGATGCATATCATAGTGCAACAGTATGCATTTTAGAAGTCAAGCCACTTAAAGCGGAACTTTTCCCCCTCAAAGTGTTTCACTGTGGTGTTACTGTTGGCGTCACTGTCACAAACACAGCGTTTTCACTTGGCTTTCACTAGCGGCCTGGTTACTGTACAAAGCAACAAAAAAAAAAACTGGTAGAAATCTAATTTGACGTAGAAACCCTGATCTCAAAAGGCAGAGTAAAACAGGCGGTTGTATTAATGAATAGGCAGGTTTTTGTTACTGACCGATCTAGCAGAAAGAATGAAACGGTTTTGATCCATCTTGAGCGGTCCTTGCAAGAGGGAACATGTATCAGCGGAGCGGAACAGAGTTTGACACAGCACCAAAACACTCTCCGTCAAGTTAATCTTCGTCCGTTCGCTCATGTTGTATCACGGTTTTCTGGCACTTCCCCTCTTCGCCGCCTTTGCCTCCTCCATCAGTGGGGTTCTTTTTCTTTTGCACTGCAGAGTTTCCGCAGTTACTAAAGTTGTTCCGCCATTACCAGGAGATAGTGACCAGGGAAATCAATGGCTCTGATGCAACAGTCATTTTTGCAGGAAACATCTGCCCCGGTGGGCAGACTAGCATATCATAGCATACTGAAAGAGAGTTTTATAGTGTCGTTGTTCTGCAGCTGTTACACTGTGCAATCTGTATTTACATCAGACTGATACGTTAAAGCCAAAAAGTTGTCTATTTCCAGTTTGAGGACTTCACCTCTGCACATGGGTGTTTGTAATAGAATTTTAAGGGATACCCACATTTTTTTATGAAGTTGAATAGCCGCGAACAATGAAAAATATGTTGTTGTTTATCTGTTAAAAACAAAAGAAAACAGGACTTGTGTGCGTTGAATGGTTGGCTTATCAGAACAAAACAACAACAACAACGAGTAAATTAATTTAAAAGTTTGTTTTTGACTCAGGTAGACAAATTGTGGTGCCGCTCTGTCTGGGCTCTCCCATATGTAGTTTACAGGCCTACCATATAGCTTACCACCACTGCCGCATCCACCTGTGACCTTAATGCTGTCCCATGGAGGGTTACATCGATTTCTCCTGTCTTTAATTTTGCTTGCCTGGCTTTAATTTCAGCTTTGGGAGGAGCATTACCAAGCCTTTATTATCAATGCAGATGTTCATATTCAAAATGTAAATTGTCTGTGTTAAATATCACGTTAGAATCACGATCCGTGTGCTTTGAACCCAAAGTTATGGAACGAGCTATGTTAACTTTATCTAGCTGGTGCTTTTATCTGAAGTGACATAAACTAAGTGCACTCAATCAGGACACAACCCAAAAACGGCAAGAGTCATGCAAAAACATTGACTCACATAATAAAATATGCAGCAGTAAGCTATTATGCTAAACCTTTGGAAATAATAAGAGAAAGAGACAGAGAGAGTTTGCTTTTATAGGCCAAGGTGCACTCTCAATGGATCAGTTTTCAGTCAGCGATGGAAGATGTGTTTCCTCCTTTAAAAGAATGATGAGGTCTCAGTGTTTTGGTTTGTTGGATACACACACACACATCCATACTCACTGGACTGGACTTCCGATTGTAGTTACCAGTTTAGGTTGTGCCAAATGTTTGACCCTTACTTAAATGTTGTTAGTGTTCTGAACAGTATGCATCATCATTTTTGATAACCTGCAAA
>CAEMYA010000002.1:1974181-1985540 GCA_903131615.1 Diplodus sargus | reverse complement strand
CAATAAAAGAACAACCTACCGGTCATCGGAGGTGTTCGGAAAGCCAACGCCACATCTCTATTATTTCGTCTTTTACCCCATACAGTTGTGGTCAAATGTTTACATACACTTCTTCAGTTCTAATGATTTCTACAGCTCTCATTTTTTTTCTGATGGATTGAGTGGAACACATACTACTTTGTCACAATGAATATTCATGAAGTTTGGTTCAGGAATGCATTTATTGTCGGTCTATTGAAAGAATGACAAAATCTGCTGGGTCAGAAACAGACATACAGTAATTGTTATATTTGGTCAAATGTCCCTTGGCCATTTTCACCTCAACTAGGGGCTTTTGAGAGCCATCTTCAAGCTTCTGGCAGGTCTCTGACTGAATGTTTAACCCCCCCCCCCCCCCCTCTTTACACAATCACTGAAGTTCAAGTGAATTTTTTGACTTCCTGGCCCAAACTTGTTTCTTCAGCACTTCCACATGTTCTCAATGGGGTTCAAGTCAGGACTTTGGGAAGACCATTCCAAAACCTCACTTCAAGCCTGAGTTAGCTGTTCCTTTACCACTGTATGTGTGTAAAGGAACACACTCATGTGTGTTTGGGATCATTGTCCTGTTAGAACACCCAGTTGCACTCGAGACCCAATCTTCTGGCTCATGATTTAAGGTTATACTGAAGAATATGGAGTTTAGTTTGCGTTTTCTTCCTGATAGTGGCAATGACGCAACTGTGCCACGCGCTTTATACTTCCAAGCAGTTGTGTGCACAGCTGATCTTGGGACCTGTAACTGCTTTAAAATGGCTCCAAGTGACTTTCCTGACTTGTTCAAGTCAATAATGCGCTCATTCAATCACAAAAAATGAGAGCTTTAGAAATAATTGGAAGTGAAGATTGCCATGATATGCATTTTCTTAACAGGTGGATGTGAACTTTTGACTGCAACTGTTGGTACATTAGAGCCCACAATTGAGAGGAAGACATGAGTGGGGTGGCTTCCAGCGTTTAGCAAGCAGTTCCTTTGCTGCTGTAAGACCAGCAAATACTGTCCTTGTTTTAATCAATGGAAACCCCACGGAATGGCTGTAAAGCAAATGGTTAACCTGAAACAGTTTATTTGTAAAATAATAAGTCAAAACAAATGTAATGTTTAAAAAAAAAATTGATAGCTAGTTAACAAGCAAAGCTAGCACGATGCCTGCAATCTTACTAATGTTAAGACAATTCTACAAAATTAATAATGCTGCTTGCCAGTTTAAAGTTACTGTGGTGAGTTCAGTGCATTCCAAATCAAAACACGACTTCACTGTTGCTGAAGTTAGTCTTACAATAAAATGAACGAGTTTATTATTTCTAGCCAGCTTCCAGATTGAAAATAACTGTAGCCATGTTTTGTTCAATTCAACAAAACAACTAGATAGTCGGTTTCAACTTTCATACTTTCATCCAATATCCTTTTTGCAGAAGTGACTCAAAATAAATAGAGAAAGAAGAGTCATGTGCTCCTTCGTTACCATGTCTACACCCTAAGTTCTTTTAGTGAGCAAGTCACGTTGACATTGTACAGGGTGCAGATTGTTTATGCAAGTAGCCAGCCCTGATAATTCATTCCGACTTTTTCTGTCTTACTCAGGAACATCATGCAGCGGATGAGGATAAGGACCACTCAAATAACAGAGCATCCAGAGCTCTGACACCCACAGAAGAGATCTCCTCTCATCCTCATCCTCATCCTCAGCCTCCATCCTTTTCTTCTCATCTTCCCTCCAAAGCTCCTCCTGCCATCAGGCCTGGATGTTTCCATCCACCTGCCACCCCTTTCCCGTTCCCCATGCCTCGCTTTCATCCATCTATTCCACCTGCCCCACCTCGCCTGCCCAATGGCACCATCCCCATCCCACCACCAGGCTGGATCCCACCTCCTGGCATCCCCATTCCTCCTCCCCGAATTCCACCGCCTCCTTCTATTCCTCCCCCTCCAACCTTTCTCGGACCACCTCCACCTTTGATTGTGCCGCCGGGTGTTCCACCTCCTGTGTACCCCTCACCCATGCAGCCTGCAGGCCCTTCTGGTAAGGGGAATCCTCCAAGGCAGTGCACTGCACCTGTACCCTTCCCTCAGCCCCCCTGGCCTGCTCCACCTTTTCCCAGGTTTAACCCCTTTGTGCCACCACCAGGCTACCCTCTCGTGAGGGAGAACCCTCATAAGCTGACAGTAGAAAAAGTTTTAGAAGTCATCGTGGACGAACTGAAGTCAATCATCAAGAAGGACATCACACGTAGAATGATTGAAGGGATCGCTTTCAAGTCATTTGAGGACTGGTGGGACTGTCAAGAGAAGAAAACAAAGGTGAGTTCTTTACATTCTTTATCATTTCATGTGTAGGAAAAGTCCTCCAATGGCTTTGGAGACAGTAGGTTCATTACTATTCATGTTTTTTTTCATAAGATCCAAGTTCCTCCTTTGAAAAGTGGACCGACAAGTGTGGGAGAGAGGAACAAACAAATGAATCCCCTCACTTGCATCAATGGTCAGGGCAAAAAGCCTCCACTGCCGTCTTTCAAGGTAAATTACTCGGCTTAGCTTTCAATTAAAACACATTGGATTTTTCCTCTGAGTGATACATGGTTGTAAAGTGAAATGTCCTTGTCATTCAGGTAAAAAGGAAAAGAGTTGATGATCCTGCTACATCAGAAGAGACAGAAAATGTGTTGTGTTCTACACATGAGAGTGCTGGTCAGTGCCCCTAATACAGTCAGTCCTCATTTACTTTGAATTAACTCAATAGTGTAATCCAGACCGTTGACTGTGTTTTTCTCGTTCTTTGTGGTTTTAGATGTAAAACAGGGGGATGACTTATTTAGACCTGCAGCTGAGAGAGCCAAACGCAGACATGCAAGACCCCATGCGCTTGAAAGTGACGATGACGATGATGATGATGAAGGGAGAGAGAAAGATAACACACTTCAAGATGAAGATACAGTATCAGACGAAGTGGAGGCGACTGTGCCAGTGAACGAAGCGCCTCAAATTCTGGTAAATTAATTTTTTTAACTGTTTTTATGTTAAAATATGAAATTATTAAGACTATATGTGTTCTCATTAGTGTGACAGAGATGATGACGATGATCATGATGATGGGGATGATGGTGATAATCATCATGAGGAAGAACATGCACATAAACAGGCTGAGGATGAAGATGCTGCCATCTTCCGAACTAGTGATGGAGCACAGAGCTCAGAAAGCGGTATGTTCGAATGTCACACAGGGACAATACTCAATACTAATGAATAATCACATAACTAACAAGTAAATATTTCTTTCTTTCCCCTTTTATAGAGACGTTTTCAGAGAGCAGCTCTTCTGAGGAAAGTGAGTATTCGTCGGATTTTGACTCGTCTGACTCGTTTGCCTCAGAGAGCTTTGAGGACTCCTCCCACTCTGACCTCAGTCCTGGAGATGAAGACATGGAGGGGGATGGTGAGGATGCCAGGAGTTTGGAGTGTATAGTCATATCCTCAGATGAAGAGTTGATGGAGCTTGAGCCCCCCGTCACCCCTTCAGCTCCGCTAACCCCGGGTGCTCAGCTGGAGCTGTGCCTGCAGGACTGGTCAGACCCTTCTCAGACGGAGGAAACCGAGGAGAACCAGTATACATCCTGTCAACAAGACGCCTGTGACATGGAGCTCCAAACCAGCGAACCACAGAACCATCTCCTGTCACCTACCGGACCTCCAGGTTATATGTCCAGCATGATGTCTTGCAATCAATGGAAATAGTTATGATTGTGCCAATGATGTTTGATGTCAAACAGAGACTGCGCGTTAAAACCACATTCAAAATCTTTCTCTTAGATGCAAGAAAGTTTCCCAAATTTTTGCTCCCTAATAGGGATCAAATCAACAAAGAAAGCATTCACAGACAATGTATAACATGGATATAAAGTATTAATCCTCAGCGTACATGATTTGCATGTTCATCAGATCATCCTCGTAACTTTAAAGAAGAGTCACAGCTATTATAGCAAATTCAGTACAAAATGTAATGGTGATCTTGCATCATTGTTGATATATTCCAGTCTGGACCTAAGTCCGATATCGGTATTGGAAATACTACCCAAAATTCTAAAATTCCTATCTACAAGTACATGAGTCTAAGATCCAAAATGTGTGGAAAATGCCACAAAGGCACTGACAGAATGGTTAAAATATAATTTACATTTTTTGTTGTTTTGTTTTTGTTGTTTCAATGTCTTGTTATTTATCCGTATAGCAGCGGAGCTTGACCTTGATGTAGAGATGGAGAGCCTTGATTGGACTGTTGAGTCTCCGGAGAACTTAGAAAACCTGCAGCCTCTGACTCCAACTGGCTGCTTGGAGGACAGTGACCCGGACCTGATCATAAGAAGCAAACCAACATCCCCAGCCGAGGAGGTGGAACGGCCTCAAACACCTGGCAAGGACATAGTGGTTGAACTGGGAAGTGAGGATTCGGCTGATGAAGTCCTCTCCCTCTCTCCAGCAAACACTGAGCTCGTTCTAGCTCCCTCTGGTCCCTCATCATTCCAGGAGAGGCCCAAAACTCCCGGTAAAGAGGATAGAAGTGGGTGGGCTCAGCACAGTTGTGGGAGGGCTCCAGCAACACCAGGCAGAGAGATGACCATGCCAGAGGGTGGCACGATTATGTGCCCAACTGTTTGGAGCCCACCTCCTGTGCCATACCTGTCTAGCAATCCATATATCACAGCCCCAAAGACTCCTGGAAGAGACATCATCCTCCCCCAAAGAGCCATCGTCCACAGGAGGAAAACACAAATGGTGAGCTCCTCTCAGCCGCTGTTACGTGACTCTCTCAGAGGATCTTCCATCTCTCTGTGCAGCCTCTCTGAGTCTTCATCTGACTCTGCTGATGGGATGGGCATGTGGACCAGTTCAGGTGTAAGAATGAAGCCCTTGCAGGGACTGGAGAACATGCCAGGGCTCCTGGATGAAGAGAACAGGAGAGAGACAGAGAAATCCTCATTGAGGAGAAAACGGCTGAGGAGGCTAAAGAGAAGATGGAGAGTCCATCAGCGGCAGAGGTCCCTGAAAAGAATTGCTGGGTCTCTCTCGGCTCACGGTCATCCTCACAGATGGCGGCGTTCACACTGTGAGGAGAGGAGGATACTTCACAGAGTCTGGAAAGAGGGACTGGATGAAGAAGATGCAAGGCTGCTGCAGTGTGCTTACGACCGGCTGCAGGAGCAGGATAATGGCTGTGGGTGGATCAGTGACACCATGTGGACACCTCACCCTCATATCCTTTTAAACAAAGTTTGATGTTAAAACTAAATGAATTTCAACTGTATTGTTTGAATAACCAGCAGGTAAAAGTAATAGTACAAATTATTACTATAATTATTAGTAATAAATCAAAATAATTCAGATAAATCAGTAACCCTATAGATACATGCAGCTGTGCAACATATTCTGTGCTTGACATCCTTGACTGCTGCTCACTGACTAAAGTCCTCACAGAGAATAATGATGAACACAAATCATGGCAGCCACAGCACAGGACCGGCTCTGCTCGCAGCGAAGGTTTCTACAAAATCAGCAGGAAAGATAAACTGAGATACCTCAACAACATGAAGCTGACCACGGAGCTTCCATCTACAAGCACTCAGGTACGAAAGAGGGGATGTTGCAATGATTTAACTGCACAGTTTATTTCATTCAGTACCTGATACCAACATGTATTTCAGCAGGGAACTTGTATCCCCGTCCACCAACCGACCTCCCTGCGGTCTGGATCTGACTTCAGGTCCGAACAGCGTCGCCTGCTGTCATCTTTCAGTTGCGATAGTGACCTGGTCAAGTTCAACCAGCTGAAGGTAAGGAACATATTACTAAAGATATGAAAGATATGAACACTCACTTTGAAGAAGTGACACAGACAAACCTATTCAGATGGTTCTTCGGCAGGCAAGGAAAAAAGGCGAGGTGGATGGAACCAGTCAATGTGGCAGGGAATGAGTTAAATAAGCCTGTTCATGTACTGCTAGGCTGATTAGGGAAATGTTCTTCTCTGCGTCATTGACAGGAACTGCCTCCTACTGGCACGGCATTGTTTTTGATTGTTTGACTTTTTTTTAAACGAAAGCCAAAAATATAAATTTTGCAAAAAATCCATATATGTGTGGACAAGATCTTAGTCAGGTGGCAAGAACAGACACCAGGAAATAATTTAGGTGCAAGCTGGAGTTTATAGAAAATCATATATTGATATGTATATTTAGGCAAATTAGTATATAGCTATTAAATTTAGGTTTTAATATAACTGCTAATGACTTCTGCAATGCAATAGAACGTAATCTGTAAACACTGAATAGATTATATTTGAGACAATGAGACAAACAGCAATGTGACTGTCCAGATGCACAGACTTTGCTATGGTCAGAGTTTTCTATAAACAAGTAGAGCTCAGTAATCAAATGATAACTTGAAAGGATAACTGCCACGTCACTAAACGCTTTTCATATCTTCTTAATTCAGTTCCGAAAGAAGAGGATCCGTTTCAGCCGGAGTCACATCCACGAGTGGGGCCTGTTTGCGATGGAGCCTATAGCAGCAGATGAGATGGTGATCGAGTATGTGGGCCAGATCATCCGACAGGTGAGGCAAACGTGCTCTCAAGCATTGTTTGTTTCCCTTGAACTGGCCCAGTGGGACCCTCTGGTTGTTCTGGGTGTTTTCCAGGAGAGTGAGCAGTGTGATAGCGATAAACAACAGAATCTATTTTTTCTTTCTCCTTAGGTCATCGCTGACATGAGGGAGCAGAGATACGAGGACGAGGGCATCGGAAGCAGCTATTTGTTCCGGATTGATCAGGACACCATCATAGATGCTACTAAACATGGGAACTTAGCCAGATTCATCAACCACAGCTGCAACGTGAGTAAGAGCTGGTAGCTGGTGGTGTTAGAGTTTAAAGGAGTAGTTCACACAAAAATTGCAATTCAGTCTGATTTGCTTAATATGATGGTTTGCGCAAAATGGATTTAGAGAATTTACATTTGTGGGTTTCCTTGTCTTGCAGCCTAACTGCTATGCAAAGATCATCACTGTTGAGTCTCAGAAGAAGATCGTGATATACTCCCGGCAGCCGATCGGCATCAATGAGGAGATCACGTACGACTACAAGTTTCCCATTGAGGAGACAAAGATTCCTTGTTTGTGTGGAGCAGATGGCTGCCGCGGCTCCTTGAACTGATGTATAATGAAGTGTCCTGATTATGTCAGTAGCTACGTTTGCCTCAGGTACTGTACATATCTGTGAATATGAGTCAAAAAAGCTATTTTACTCCTAGTCAATAACAGTGTGGAGACCAGAGATGAGCTCACTACAGACAGTTAGTGGTGCTGCTCAGTGAATAACGATCTACAAAAATGGACCAAGCACTTGAAACTTTACTTCATCAATGAGGATTGGCATGAAATGACAGCACGAGGCAACATTTGGTTATACTTTACTTTACCTTACATTACACATTGCCCTTGTCTCTTCCCACATTATGTTACAATGAAATATCTGCTGACCTCTCATCAAAATGATAACAAAAGTGTACAGTTAAATGTTTTCATTTATGAGAGCTTAAATTGAGTTTTTTGCTTGAGTCAAGCTTGTATGTATGATATTGGTTTCCTTGTTGACACTTTGGAAAAAGAAAGTGTTGCATTATGAATGTTGAAGGGGAATCTGCATTTTTAAACCTGGGCCCTATGTTTACATATTTTGTTGTCTGAATGACTAATGCATAAAAACTTTGACTGCAGTACGAAGTACGTTCACTTTTTTAAAATTGTTTTTCTTATTTTAAGTGTTTGACAACATTATTGAAACAAATTCTACAGGAATAAATCGCATAGTTTGAGAGTAAAATTCTATTTGTTTAGCCTGAGTTTTGGTGAGTTTTTCCTGTTGAGTTTGACTGAAATGAAAACATAGGTTCCAGGTTGGAAAATACAAGAATTTACCTTTAAGTGATGATGTACTCTTCTTGATGCAAACACCTTGACCTTAATGAAGTGCTTATCAACACATATGTATAAAATAAATGTACATTGTAATAAAACATGCAAGTTTAAGAAGCTTTAATAAACATGGTTTGTGAATTTTTATTTTGTATCTCACAACATCAGAGTGTTGATGTAGTACCGGATTCTAAACAGACAGCGTCTCTTTAGAGAATATTGATATTATTTTTGGTATTAAGTGTTTCAGAACTGTTAAGCAATTCCTACACTGGGATCACATGTCCTTTGACACTCCATTTGGTGTCAGGATAGTCAGATTCCCTCTTGCATGCTGGTCTGCCTCGATGGCTTCAAAAAGAGACTTGAAGTTCCCTGCACCGAAGCCCTGTGCAAAAGAAAACATGTTTTTAGGTTTACAGAACAAAATCCTATTTCCACAGATGTAGTCATATTGACACACAGATTAATGTGCTGTAAAAGTTGTGAGTGGCGCCCTCACCTGGTGGTTATGTCTCTGAATGACCTCCAAGAACACAGTGGGCCGATCCTGAACTGGCTTGGTGAAGATCTGGAGTAAATAGCCATTGTCGTCATGGTCCACCAAGATCCTCAGCTCCTGGAGTAAGATCACAATATAACATTTGTCCATTGCTATGAATTTCTCTGTTCGGTTGTTTTGAAAGCTTAGTGGAAACGATGCTCTTCAAAAGTGGTGACTACATGAGAATTTCTATCTATCTATCTATCTATCTATCTATCTATCTATCTATCTACATAAATATATTTATACACACACGAACACACACGAACACACACACACACACACACACACACACACACACACACACACACACACACATACGCATATATATAATAATTTCTTTGGCCAAACAAGAGGTTTATACCACACCAGTCCTCCAAATTAGTTCAGATCTGATCTTAGTTCTGACCTGCAGGACATCCAGGTCCTCTGAGATTTTGACCTTTGAGTGTTTCAGATTCTCCCTCAGCTGTTTGTAGTAGGTGTCCGGCACAGACATGAACTCCATCCCACGCTCCTTAAGGTTGCGAATCTGCAGATGAAGGATTCATCAGAACATTATTTCATGGATATTTTATAGTCCATGCAATTTGGATTGATTATGAGCAGATTATTCCCTGTGAATCAGTGTGTGTTTATCAGATATTTTTAGGGAACTTTTTTTATACATTTCTGCCTGCATAGTATATTGATCGCTCTCTTTTTTTTTTTCTACAATCATTCATATGTCATAGGCTTCTTTTTTGACAAACTACTTGTTTAAGCTTAGTAATTTTTCTATTTACTCTTTGGTTGTTTTAACTGCATACCTTTCTAATGCAGGACGAGCATGTTGAGAAGAGTAAAGGCTCTGTGAAGAAAGCATGTCATCTGGTCTTTAACTTGGCCTTATCCTGTAAGATTTGGTTTATATCCTCTCAATTTAGAAAATCACAGTTACATCATTTTTCTCACAGAAATGACTAAAATGTGTACTTTAGTCTGTGAAATAAGATTAAAATGACCCAGATGTGTGGATTAAGTTTGTATTAACGCATACACAGAAATTGCTCTAATGTGTCTGACCTGGTTTTTGCAGGGACAGATAAACTTTCAATTTCAAATCCCTCAAATAGCACTTTTTTATTCATTAAAAATTAATGTATTAACATGCAAGATGTCTCCTACATCACTGTATAGTCCATTCTCAGTGTTTGTGCACGGAAGCTTCAGGCGTCCACGTCACACACATTGTGTCTGCAGAATGTTGGACCAGGATTGGGGGTCAGGAGCCCTTTACTTACTGCGGTGATGATGTCTGATGTATTCATGGCTATATGCTGCACTCCTGGACCTCCATAGTATTCCACATACTCCTGTAGGTGAAAATGTCAGTAAATGACGCCTGTGATTGAACCAGTATTGTACAATTAATATAATAATATAAAATAAAAACATGCCTGGATCTGAGACTTTCTCTTGCCCATGGCAGGCTCGTTGATGGGCATCTTCACCGTCTCCTCGTAGTTTGCCACGACGATGGAGCGCAGGGCGCTGAACTCTGTCTGAAGCTGCTTGTCGTCCACTGACCAGAAGCGGTGAAAGAGAAGGTTTCTTTGATACCTGTATGATCATGAACCAGAGATCCATAAGACATATGAGGGGTTGAACACTCCAATAAAAAAGTATATAAAAAAGCATTTTTGTCTTAACTGTAGTAGTATTCATCTAGATCCATCTATTCTGTTTTGTTGCATATGAGAGAGTGCAGACACCTCTATGGTTAATATCTCCAAAACTCAGCAACTCACACCAAAACAGTCTAGATGGATAAACAGCACTACGGGTAAGAAGGAAATGATGTATTTTTGATGTTTGGGTGAACTGTCCCTTTAAACCATCCTAAATGTGTAGTATTCCTGATTTTAACTGATGCATACCCAGAAAAAGTTGTGTTTAAGGGCCAGAACTGTTGTTGCCATTGTCTCCTGACCTCAACAGGAGAATTGCAGCATGTTAAACAAGCATGAGGGATTTTGAGTTACGACTCGGCTCCATGAGGTCCCTCACATCTTAAAACCGCCACCCTGTGTTACACCCCTCTTTCCTGGATCAACCAATGAGCTTGCTCATTTAGAGAGCTGCCTTTGCCCCGCCTTTACATGCCTTTATGATGGGGAGAAAACAAAGTCCAGATGTGGAGAACTTCTGGACTCCCACTTAAGAAAATGTAAAGTCATGCTGATCCCCGACTCGTGCCAGAAAAGCAGAGTTACACAAGAATCAGACACCATTTAACTCCTCCTCTCATCCACCCCTTTGACTTGTTTGTTGCTTTCAAAGTGTGTGACAAAGAAGTAGTTGAGCCCATTACCAATCCACCACTGGAACCATCTCATCATCCGGTTGGTTTCCAACAACATGATCAATGAAGTTGAGTTTTCCACTTGGTCTGCGTAGACAAATAGAAGCAACAACATGTAAAAAAAAACAAACAGTACCTATACTGTCATTCTGACTTTATCGCCTTATAAACATTACAATAACTTATATCAACTCACAGTTTGGCTAATAAAGGGTCCTTGAACAGAGGGGGCTGGAAGCCTGGCAGGAACAACCCGCTGTAACCTGACCTCTCCACAAATGTGTGTGTGGTGTCACCATACTGCAGCAAAACAAAAGCATGTCTAAAAATGTGTCTTTTTTTCTTTTGAGAACATTTTCAACTTATTTCATAATGTGCAGAATCAAAATAGTGATTAAAATGCTCAGTGTAAGTGTCTCCTCTTACCGTCTGAAGCACAGCCAGTCTGACTTTACCAAACTTGTCC
>CAEMYA010000002.1:1951635-1974145 GCA_903131615.1 Diplodus sargus | reverse complement strand
CAGGGTGAGAGAGACGGGGAATGACACGCAGCAAAGGGACCCGGGCCGGGATTCGAACCCGGGTCCGCTGCAGAGCCTCAGCACATGGGGCGCGCGCTCTACCCACCGAGCCACACAGCGCCCCGAAAATGCACCTTTAAATTAAAAGCTGAAATATTTACCTGCACAAGGAAGTCACAGTCCTGCACAGTGAATGCGATGTCCTTCACTCCATCACCATGTTTGACTAAATGTTCTCCCATCTCTGAGAAAAGAGGACAAGCTCAGTGAGACTCATACAAAGTTTGTCAAATACTGACGTTTTGGGTTGGCATTCGCCCCAAGCTGGCTGAGACTCAAAAATCAACTAACTGTAACCCTCCAGGGAGTTAAGTCCTTTTACGAATAACAGAAAGGCACTAAATAATAGTGATACAATCATTACATATACATAACAATCAAAATTATGTGTAAAAGTAAAAATACATACATTTACATGTGTATAGGGCAAAGTAACTAGTCTTGGAATTTCAGTTAACAAATAAATGCAGTGTGGTAAAAAGTCAAATTTTGCTTCTAAAGTGTAGTGGAGTAGAAGTAGAAACTAACAGCAAATGTAAATATAAAGTACAAGTACCTCAAAAACGTACTCAAGCACAGCACTTAGTAAATGTACTTAGTTACAATCCACTGCATGTAAAATCAAGAACAAGTCAGTGGCCGATCAAAAAATATGTGGAGAATTTAAAGATATGTGCATTATTATTCATGGAAGTCAGTTTTCCTTGTGGATGCCACTCAAGTTATTTAAAAAAAAATCCAAGTACAGCTGAGATATTACAAAACAACTGATGATCAGTGCTGTACCTTTGTTTCCAGGGTTGAGGGCAGATGAAAACACATAAATGATCTGTAAAATGCAAAGTGAAAACAATTACTTACATTTGATTAAATCTACAAAGCAACCACTTGAGCCCAATGTAGTTATCTATTTAAAGCTAGTGTTACAATCCACATTAAAAAACACATGTGATTAAGTAGTCAGTTTGTGGGTTTTGTTTCATTGCACTAAATGATTTATTTGTTTAAAGTGTTATTAGGCACTGATCTTCTCACTGTGTGATGTGTGCTGTACTTCCGGGCTCACCTTTCCTTGCCTGACAGCATGGGACACGACATCTCTGACGCCTGTCTCCAAACCCTGATAGGCCAAAGGCTCAAATCCCAGCTTGTTACAGTAATATGATGCAGCCTGTTGAAGACAAAGATTTTAGTCACTGAAAAGCCTCCAATTACAGTGGAGTGAAATGGAGCATGATCACAACAGGTTTGCCTTAAATGTTCTGATAGCGCCCTCTCCTGGTGCCTGCTGAGACCTGGCTCAGTCTGTGCAGTGTGAACATAAATATGCGATCTATGCTTTACATGCTGTGCCCCCTCCACCCCTCTCAAGAGCCAATAGCCTCGCTGTGTTCTTTGCCTACCATCCATCTGTGAGAAAAAGCTGGTCAGGAAAAACAAATGTGTCCCAAAAAGTGGAGCAGTTTATCAGTTAACTTACCTGTTTTGCATTTCCAACCCAGAATGTCAAGTGATCAAAGCAGAGGAACCTGCCCTGCTCGTGCTAAAGACCGGAGCAAACAAGGATTA
This sequence comes from Diplodus sargus, assembly GCA_903131615.1. Lineage (NCBI taxonomy): Eukaryota > Metazoa > Chordata > Actinopteri > Spariformes > Sparidae > Diplodus > Diplodus sargus. Next base: position 1,972,516 of record CAEMYA010000002.1, on the reverse strand, counting down.
ATGAGATTTAATCTGAAGCTTTCTATCGTCAATCGTTCATCGTTATCAAAAACATACATTCACAAGTTGAAAATGCTGTTTCATGTCACATTTCTTGAGATCAGACTTGCTACATGACAGTAATGAGTGAGAGACATTGAATATTAACAAATTATTATTAATTAAAAGTTTTGCATTCTTAATCTTAGCACACTGAAAAAATAAAAGACCAAAGAACATGAAAATATCTGCCCTAAGATTACTTATTACTCAAAACCAGATCAGCATGATAATGCAGTTGCTGGAAAACAGTTTATGATGATGATGCTTGTTTTACCAGAACATCTGTCAATTTTAAGGCATAATTTAGGCATAAAACATGATCAATTTAAGAATATAACAAGACTTTTTGCAGTGTAGCCTCTGGTCCTCTAAGTCTAGCCTCTAGTACAACACATGTGATAATGTCACCTACCTTTTCACCTTTGTCTGTGTATGTTGTCTACAACACAAAAGCACATCATTGACAAAAGTTATTTTATGTGTAAACACAACGTCTCTTACAGAAGTAGCCATCTAAAATCAATCAACAGTGAACGGTAACTCACCATGTTGCTCCTGGTGACCTGACCTGACAGTCAGAATGAAATCTCCAATGAACCTCTGAATTCTAAAGCAGAGATGGAAGTTTTCTAGATCTACACCCACCAGTGAGGAGGAGGAGGAGGAGGAGGAGGAGGAGGAGGAGGAGGATTGATGCTTGGTGTGGTTTTGCTGTTATACAATGATGACTTTGGAAAACAACCACATATCCCAGGTCTGATTCCACCTCATCATCACTTAATTCACTGAATTATGATACTTACATTATACCCCAAAAGACCAACCGCAAAGACTTGGAATGAATTCAATTTTGCAAATATAAAATAATGTGAATGACTTTAAGTTATTTGTCATTGTTTTCCTGCTTCACAACGCATTCTACATAATCCGATTTGGTATTGAACAATTCCAAACGTTTCTCTACAAAGGCACATTGAAAAGAATTGACAGAAAAACGCTGTATGTCCACACAGGTTTAGGATTACAGCTGATTTTTTCCAGAAGAAGTCGTCCATGTGTTAGTGTTTAGCGGCGAGAGGAGGCTCACTAACGCTGGACTCTTATTGGCTCTCTGGGGCTGAGCTGAGTGAACCCTCGTGTAGCTTGAAATGTCTCCATCCCATCGATCCCCCTGCACAAATAGTTTTCCAGGGATTGTCATTACTCCAGTTAAAGATTTGAAGATTCATCTGGCGATTTAAAGCTATTGTGTGACACCATTCATAAACATAAAATAATGTATAATAAAAATAAAATGATACAACATATAAAGTTGGTGCATCGTACCAAAAATGTGTTTTTAGGACATTACAGGCCAAATTAATGGGTTTCACTTGGAGAAGCTGTCAGGGTGTCATTTGTGCACTCTGTTGGTCTTAAAGCCAACAATGCAGTATTTGAACAAATGTACAGAGCCATATCAACTTATTATACTTATATTAGACAAAGGAAAATTTACTTTATTGACCCCAGTGGAACATTTTGCAGCTGAATCAACTTAAAAACAATATCAAGCTGACAGGATAGCACAATGGTACAGCAGAGAAACATGAATACATGACAAAACAGAATTGAGTAAGGGATTCATAAAAAACACATTGATGCATAAAAATTAGTGCAACAGTGCCTCATATCTTCTAAGTACACATGTGTTTTCTTGTCAGGGAGGGTTACAGATGTTGGGAGAAAAGAAAGCTTAAAGCAGATGTTTTTTTTCCTGATTTCTTTGTGACTTAAGTGAATAAAGGAAAGTATGAAAAGCTTTATGGATTTTATAACTTAAAAAGTAGGCCGTACCTTTGTATAGCAGGTGTATTGTAGAGGTCATCAAATTCATTTACAACAACAACTTAGGCAGTGTTACAGCCACATGCAGTACGATGTACCTGGGCTGTTAACTACAGCTTTCTCTGAGATAAAACCATAACAAGACACTGATATTAATATGAAATAGTTGTGTAAAACAGAAGCATACTTCAGTGTAAAGAGCAGACTGATGGCATTAAACTGCTCTTAAAGGCAACAACACCAGCCAATAAAAACTCTTGTTGCCTCAAAAGGAATTCTGCAATAAAAAGGTTTCATCACTTAGAAGAATCATCAGTTGACATAGCTGCAAGTTAAAGAATAACTCCATCAGAACAGAGTTGACACATTAAAGACACTGATTAGATCATGTATGCAAGCAATCTGACTGATCTGTGACCCCTAAAACAGACAATGAATTGAGATTTCTCCGAGGACGGATCATTCACCACTTTAACTTTACGGTCCTTCAGAACAAACTGTTATCTGAGATACACTAGTGTAGGCTAGTTTAAAGTAACATAAATAGTGTTAAACCTGAAAACTGTATTTGTTTTTTTGTATTATATTTGTATTATGTGATATGCTTCACTCTCCCCGTGTGTCATATTCTTTTACTTCTTGTCTTTATGCCTCATGTTCTGCATTTGGGTCCTTTTCCTAAAGCTTGACAGAACATGGAGCGGTGTGGAAAGGCTCTCGCTAACCTAATGAGTGAAAGTGTATTCACACATTTACAAAAGTCTCAGCATCTACCAAAATAAGTCTAAAAATACATTTAAACTCAACTCAAAAAACAAGGTACAGAGTGTTAAAGAAAACATGAAGTAATGAGGGATAAAGTCATGAGTTGTTTCAAGCTTTGTGCTCCTCGGTGGCTGACTCATAGCTAATCAGGAACCATGTCTGAAGAAGCCACTAAGTAAGTTGATTCACAGATATTTATATATTAATCATTACCTATTGATGTATTGAAATACAATCTCCCAGTCTGTTCTGTAGTAACTAATCATTATCCACTATAAAGCCATTGATCCAGGGTCATTCAGACACTCCTCGTCACTGATTCATTACTCAGTCTTACTCCTTACTTTGAAACTACTCTATTGTTGTGTGTCGTATTCCTAATGCACAAGTCCTGTACAGAATACATGTTGATTATTGAGGTGATGCAGCGTTGTTAGTCGCAGCTCTACCTACCAGAAACACCTCCTACCACCACCACTAATGAGAACTCGAGTCCCGTCCCTCAGCGCTCCCCCTGCCACCGTCCCAGAGGGGCTTTGTTTTTCACCCTTGCTACCAGGAGGTTCACTGTTGTCATGGGATCAGCCAACTACACACATGCACACGGAGGAACACACCATGTGGGCTTTAATAATAATAACATGATTCAACAGTGCGGTTGTTTGTTGTGGATGGACATGAGTGCACTTACATTAATGCTCTAGAGCTGCTTCACCAGTCTTCCTCCAGACTATTAACGGTGTCAATTACTTTAAAACACTGGATGTTGATGGATTTTATATTTAATTGGTTTTGACTTGCATTGCTGTTGCCTCACTACATTGTTCTTTAACATTATCTCATACATCATGCTGACATTACGCCAGACTGCAGGCCTGAGTCCCCTGGTACTCGGCCCCTCTGAGGACAAACAGTCAATTAGGTCCTTCCCACGCCAGCACTCTTCACATGATCGTAGTAGCTCAGTTCAGAACAGCAACAGAGCTGCCGAGACAAGAAGTAGAAATGAGTTCATCTGAATTAAATCCACAAATACTGGTGAATGGTGAAGACCACCAGCAGCAGCAGCAGCAGCAGCAGCAGCAGCAGCAGGAGGAGGAGGTCGCTGCAGCAGAAGGTCAGATGTCTTCTGTCAATCTGGATGAGGAAAGTTCGGAAGCTGCAGATAAGGAGAAGCAAGCAAAGATGCAGTCTCTTTTCCAACAGGTACGTACCCAGATCAGATCACAGGTGAGCATGAAGGCCACAAAGAACAGCATACTGGAGCTGATGCAAAGAGTCAGGGAAATGGAGACTGCGCAGATGAACGGGGAACCTGAGGGTGAAGATGTGAGCGGTGAGGGGAAGGAAGAAGCAGCTGATGAGCACAAAGATGAGATGGATATGAAGCAAGAAGAGTTGTGTGCAATCTTTGACAAAAGGCTTGAGGCAAGTAAAAAGGCCTTAAGAGATGAGTTTCAAGTGCAGATTTCTCAGGTGCGTGCAGACATGCATGCCCCACAGTCTACAGCAGCAACAAGAGAGCAGAGGTCCAGACAGGAAGCAGAAGCCTTCAGCACCTCCCTCACTGGCGCCCAGAAGAGGAAGAGTCCTGACCCGGACCATGACCACCATCATCCCTAAGACGTGTGCCCCCGTCATCATCGGCCCACGCGCCAAATCAGAGAACCTGAGCTGCTCGAAGGGAGAGAGCTCTCGACTTGTGCTGAGAGATCCAGTTCTCCCCGCACCAGGATATAAGCAGTGCCCAAGCCGCAAGCCTCTGCTCCCCCCTGCCTGCCCTCCACTGCAGCAGCGCAAGAGACCTGTCCGGCCAAAAGCTCAAACAGGAAACTGACTCAACTTGGCAGATGAAGGAAAAGTTGATTATTTGTGCGACCGGGCTGATTGTTGTATGATCTTAACTGTATGTGCTGCTGTCCGGTTTAGGACTTGCTGAGGGTGCTGTCATTTCACTCTCAGCCATCACTTTCTGTAGAAATGATTAATATATATATATATATATATATATATATATATATATATATATATATATATATGTATATATGCATAATAAAGATAAAATAATAAAGCATTTTGTGAGAGTTTGAAAGCAGGTTTCACATTCACTTATATGCAGCCAATGCATTTTTGGGTAAAACTTCATACCTCATTGTTTTTACTTAATTTTGTACTTAATAATTAATAAGTGGTAAAATTATAATGAAACTCCAGATAATAGTTATTTCATTGTTAACAACAACATTTCTTAGGCAGTTGTTTATTTTAAAGTTGCAAATGATGTTTATAAAATTTTACAATTGCGTAATAAATGGTTTATAAAGCATTTTAGTGTTTTTTAAAAAGTGAAATGATTATTTATCAAGTTTAATTGACTACAAATGTAGGCTACCATTTATTAATCATGGTTATTATAAAGTGCTACCATCAGTTTAATATAAAATCGAATCATTAACTGAAATACATAACTAATTCAGGTTTTAAAAGCAGTGATGCAACTAAGCACTCACGTACAATTTTGAAGTATTTGTACTTTAAATGAGTGTTTCCACTTTACAGTGTGGAGTCAAATATTGTACTTTTTATTCACTAAATGTATTTGATCATTTTAATTACTTGATAGACTGCATGATGCAGCAGTCAGAGTGGTGCATTTTAAAATTAATTTATCATTTTGCAATGCTGATTTGTTCGACCCATTGGAAACAGTATACAGTCTGGTTGAATGTATTTGGTTCTACAAGCTCACCAACAGATGGCAGCAGTTCATTTCTTTGGATTCAACAGGATCCCACCCAGGTGAATAAAACCTCTGTGTCACCTTCTTTGCAGACAGTGATGAGCCAGTTTTAGAACCGAGTGACTCTTGTAGCTCCAGTGGAGCAACATGAATTATGGCTGAACCTTTTCCTAAATTCATGTTTCGCCCTGTTCAGCACTTATTCAAAAAGTAGATACACACTATCGCTCAAAGTACAAATGTTGTGTTTCAATCAGTCAAATGGGTTGTCAAATGAACAGCTGATAATGTTAAAACATTGAAATGGTTTGAATAGAAATAATGATTTTTACCTAAATATGACAAACTTTCGTTTAATTGAAACATATACTGCCTTGCAGACCTCTGAGCTCTCAATGTATTGATGTTATCTGAGGAACTGTCACTGCATGCTCTCCAAAGCACCTCCCACAGATTTGATTGGCTTGATGAGCACTTGCACAAATGCTGATGCTTCAGATATTCTAATTAAGGTCTATTTAATTGTTTCTTTAATCAGCACAACAGTGTTCAGCTTTGCTGACATGTTTACACAAGGATTTTTTTTTAATAATCAATTAGCCTTTTAACGTGGCTGCTGAGAATAATCGTCAGTGTTAATATTCCAGTAAAAATCACTTATTTCCAGCAACAATAGTCATTTGCTCATTATTTTATAATGATTACTATTTATTTCTGATCAAGACAAATAAATGACATTTCTCAATGTCCTAAAACGTTTAAGCAGTAGTGTACAGACCGGATTAGTAATGACTGGAAAGTTTGTCATTGAAAACCACATTTTGATAGGACAGTGTGAAGTACCTGACGACAGGGTCTCCATTTTGAAGTAACCTCCTCCCTTAAAGTCTGCAGCGTGCTGCTGCCCTCCAGTGGCCAAACAGTAGAAGACTGATCAACTCCCAGGAAAGAAGATGTGTAACTATGATGAAGTCATGAAGAGGTGCATGCAAAGTGTGCTGAAAAGTTTTAATACTTTTTCTTTTTTTAGATGTGGCTCCACAATGAAATATTCATTCCTTTTTGAACATTCTTGAATTAATTATTTTTTCCACAATGATACTGATTCTACACAGTCCATTGAAAGAATTTGTATCTTATATACCTTCACAAGCACAGATCTCTCCACATGTACTGATACAAACAGGCACATTATTTTTTTATACCTGTCAATCTCTTCACAGCAAAACTTTTAAATTATTTTCTAGCTTTTGATGAGGGTCGAAAGGTGTTTAATTGTTAAGAAAAAAACACATCATCAACATTTTATAACAGGCATCTGACCGTATTTTACTCACAAATAGTGCCTGCACACTTTATGAGTGCAGGTGTAACTGGCATACTTGGAGCTGTTCTTTTCATCATTGTGCTCAAATTTCTCTGCCTGCCTAAGACCCTCGTGAGAAAGAAACGAGAATATTTACTATTAAAGTACATAACACATAACGATTGCATGAAAGGCAAGACAACTTTATTTGATGGATAGGGAGTTTATTTCATAGTAATACATTCACTGACAAAGCAGAGGGATTTGGCGTCATCAATGAGAATATACTGGTGGGATGTTTAAATCTGATCCAAATCTCACCTCGTCATTATCCTCATGAGTAATTTGCAGATCGAAAATGAAAAGAGGAATGACGAGCCAGCCTTTTGACTGGGAGTTCGACAGTCTTTCTTGGAAAAGAGTGTAAGTGATTCCCTTCTCTGTTAACTTGTGCAGGAACGGTGATGCGAACCCTGTCGTTTACCTCTGATATTTACTGTGCAGACCTGAGCACCTGAGTGCTTCCAGCAGCTGAACTGGCACTGAGACCGGCCACTCACAGGAGATGCATTTAGTCCTGAAGCAGCCACAGGAGCCGAGTGCCTCGAGGCCGGCTCCCCCACAATGGACGGGATAGAGAGGGATGTGAAGAGGATCTTTGTGTCGATGGGTTGATGAGTCCTGAGCGACCATATCCGGAGGGGACGAGAGCCCAGCACATTCAGGTCTGGCCAAGCCACGCTGTCTTCGGAAGCAGCCTCTCTCGCCTAACGATATCCAGCAGCAGCAGGACTCATTGCTATGCACTATGCGGCCGGGTCCTGGTTTTTACTTCAGATATTCAGAGTCAGAAATGTATTATCTCAGGATAGACCCCTTATGGAGTAGCACCTCTGTGTCAAGTGGATCCCAAACAAACACTCACAAATGAGAAACAAAACAGTAACGTACAGAATAATCTATATTTTACCATCTAATTTTATATATTAGTCAGCAGACTAAAATCTGCTCTTTTGTCCAATCAGATCCAGTCTGGGTTGTAACGGGTGGAGCGGACATGACCCTGAAACACAGTGAATAAGACTGACAGGGAGGCGGAGATCTGTTTGCAAGGCCTGGTTTCCTAATCACCTCCTGAAATGTGCCACAACAAGATTACCATGAAAACACTGATCTCATGTAAATGCTGTTTCTCTGGGCCGTTGTTCTCGAGGCCTGGACAATTACAGTGAGAGGCCACTTCCAGGTTAAACCCAGACAAGCTGATTTCAGTGGCGATCCTGCAGGCTGCACAGTTGGTGTGTATTGGAGCCTCAAGTGGCCACTTTTGCGAGGCATGATTGGACATGTAATACCCCATTATTTGTGAGGCCTTATTGATAAGACGTGTGGTGATTTGGCTCTGTTTCCAAGGTCTGTGGAATTCCATTGATCACTATCAGCAGAGATTTAAGCCAAGGGGAGCGATATGGAGAGAAATGTTGCTGTGAATGCAGAAAAAAGACGAGTTTGAGCTTGTTTTTTATTAACATCCAGAGGCACAAGCGGCAAAGATATCACAAGAAGAGCTCTGTGGAGCGTGGGTAACCAACATGTACAGATGGTGATGACATTTTGATGACAATATTATTTTTGCAACAATTTTTGTATTAGTGAAAACAATTAATCAGCATTATTTTGGGAGGGGATGGGGAGGTGGGGTCAGTTTTGATGGAGGTTTCTGGACTGTTTTGGTGGATCAGATGCTCTGCTGTCTAGACTGGTCCTGGCTCAAACCATACTGAGACCGAAGACTCAGACACTTGATGTTATTAACAGTACAGTGTGAGCCTTAATCCTCTGGACAGTTTGTCATCTCAAAGCTGTCAATCCAGGCTTAAAAAGACAGTCATACAGAATCCCACCTGTTGACTTATGCCCATTTTTCTACGAGAAAACCTGGTTTGTTAAGGAGACCGGCATCTGATTCAACCTCAAATATTTATTTTTTTTGTATCAAACTATCAAACTATTTCAACCAACACTGATAATAGGGTGGACAATGTAGAGGGGGAGGGAAATCCTCCTAAACTACACCTGACTTTCCATCAGCGAGAAGATAATGACTGAATTTTCATGTGTGGGTGAACTGTTCCTTTAAAGCAACATTATGTAACTTTGTAAACATCATTTTAATGGTACGGTGCCTCGTCAATTTGATTTCAAAATGCTAATGATGTAACTGAATGAAAGTTGAATAATCCAAGGTTGTCACACATGAGTCCTGTCTCAGCATGTGCAGACAATCTAAACAAAAACATGAAAACTTTATTTCTTCAATAATTAAATGTAAAATAATCACAGTCATAACCTGGAGAAAAGGAACATTCTTGTTATATGTGTTGGTAAGTATGGTATACAGCGTTTCATCCAACTGAGTCCCGTTCACTTGAAAACATTGAGAGAAGAATAAAAACCCAAAACATAAAAACCAACATGAAAATAACCCAAACCTTTTCACACCTTTCGAACTGCCCACCCTAAATGTGTATTCAGGACCTAAAAATAGCCGATCATTCCACAAAAGGTTAGAGAAAGATAAGAAGAACATACACACTACACACACTCCTGCTCACCACCCACACACATGAACAAATGCAGCCCGCACTTCCAACACCCTCACCCTCCTCCACCCAGTTCCTGGTTTTTGGGGCTCCGGTCGACTCTGTGCTCCAGATTCACAGGGAGGACAAACGTGCAGGCAGGGAGAAGGGCACCCAAAGGTCCTTTTGATCATTCAGTCAAAGGTTTGGGTCAGATGTTAGACCAAGTAATGGATGGATTGTATGGAGGAATACTTCCCCTAACTGCCTCTTTTGTGATATGTCTTCCTCAACAAACGCTGTTTGTCTTGGGGTTGATAATAGGAATGGAGAGCTGAGCGTGTGTGTGTGTGTGTGTGTGTGTGTGTGTGTGTGTGTGTGTGTCTTACAGTCCAGCAACAGGTGGACACAAGCCACAGAGAAAGTGGAGTTAGCGCTGACAGCTTGTGGAATGTGTCAGATCTCTGTTTACATGTGAATATGAACACACACACACACACACATACACACACACACACACACACACACACAGCAGAGTGCATTTGTTGCTGCCTGGGTGGGATGGAACAGCAGGGAGATCTGAGGAGAGGCGAGCAGTTGTGTTTTGCTTCAGACGTCCCATTTGGGTGTGGCGGCTCACGCTGACGACAACACTCGGGGCAGACACCTGTGTTTCGCCTGTGTTTCACTTACAGTTCTGACTGGAGATGCTGAGTGATGGCACTACCACTGAGATTAAAGGATATATTGTGGTGATATCCTTGACACATCTCGTGAGAAGGGGAGATAACAATTGCAGACATTATCTTCTTCCTCGGTGCCAGAGAGCTCTGCTGCTCTGCAAAAATGATTAAAAACACGTGAAAGAACCACAATGTTTCACTGGGTGACATGTAATTTTATTAGCAAGAACACACACACTGTAGTTTATTTTTAGTCCGACCCACAAACAACATCCGGCTGCTGTAAATTTTCACGAGACGACCAAATGTGTGTTTATACGCAGCTGAAAATAGTCCCAGACAAATGCTTCAGTGACTTTTTTATATGTAAACCAGGATGCCCAGCTGTTTGAGCAAATTGTTTATCCTGTTTTAAAAAGGAGGCCATGTATTTGAGAACAAGTTTTAAATATTAAGTATTCACTAGCAACAAATAGGTTTCTGGACCGAGAGACAGGGTAGGGACATGGGAACGGACTGAGAAACAGACGTATTCACCGCTGGTTTTGTTTATTTTTAATGGTTTGAAATGTTAATAGTGGAATTTAATTTTGTTTTCCAAACACACTGGCAGCAGCACAAACAGGGGAATGAACAGTTCTCTTGTGGCATGAGCCTGATGAAATAATAGACGGATAAATCGAAAGTAAATTAGTAGAACAAGAAATACAGAATTGAACAAAATAAGAGAAAAATAAATAAATCTTGAACACACATGAAACAGTCTCATATTTGAATCTTGACAGGAAATCCATAAAAAATACAGCTTGATGGCTTAGGTCTTACATGCGAGAAATCGACTTTTGCATTTACACACACACACACACACACACACACACACACACACACACACACACACACACACACACACATATATATATATATATATACATATATATATTATATATATATAACCACCGTAAGAGGAAAAAGTGTTAAGATCAAAAGCAAGTGCTACAAGTATTGAAAATGAAGATTAACAATAAAATATGAATTTTCTTTCATGAAAATCTGAACAATATGTTTTTTAACAACCAGTGGGATCATGGGAGTTCTTCTGTCCACTGTCACACAACCACACCTGCTGAAGAAATTCTACTTCATGGATGTAATGGTTTAAAGTTTATTCAGGTGATGCTTGGTCACTTTTTCCGACTTCCTCCATCACTCTCTGATGATCACCTGATGTTTCCTCTGGAGTTTCTTTGAACATTGATGGTAAAATGTAGGTTGATGTTCTTAGACATTTTAATGTAGAAATGTTATGTATTAGCCATTTAATCAGAACTGTAATAATTGTAAAGTAGGTTTTCAAATACAAGGACATTTCTCATAGAGAATGGCACCTTCTGTAGAGTGCATACCTCTGCCAAGGCCCCACAGTCCTCATTTTTACTCACTAATAAATATCAGCCACCTAAATACACCTTATTACTGGCAATATAAAAGAAATTGAGAAAAAAAAAATCCTGGTTCCAACCCCCCTCTGCATCCACACAAACATTAATCGTGTCCATTTTGGGCCATTAATATTGACAATGAAATGTGTACAATAGGACATTTAAAAAGAAAGTGCTGCAGGAGGAAGTATTGAATAGGGACAGTGGCAAAGATGTATTTACTTATTTTAAAAACAGAGTAAATAGAACAGTAATATTTCTCAAATAGAGGGTGCATTTAGTCTTGCAGCTGTTAACCAGCATATTAATGGGAAACTCCTGGTGAGGAGACGCGAACATGTTAAGGACCCGCTGGATAACCACGGTTGAACTCCCTCTAAGAGTACTGTAGGAGCAGTCTAAAGCCCACACCTAAACTTTCTCATAAACAAACAAGTCACGAAGGCCACACACAAACTCCCACAACATTTATATGCATTTGGAGACAACTGTTGTTTTTGTGCTGGCGCTGCCCCCTGCGAACACCCCGGTGCTTTGGTCAGCTGGTATTCTGGGTGAGTTATCCCGAAGTGGACTCGCTGGCTAACAGCATCAGACAAGCTGTCAGCCCGGCTCATCTCAACAACAACAACAAGTCTGGCCGGCCCAGCATGCATGATTAACTCCACCCTGATTCCTCTGTCTTATTGTCAAACTCATATCTACTGTTCAAAGATGAGGGCTTTTGTTACGGCCTGCCGTTGTTTAAAAGTCTGAGCCCCTCTGTGCTCTGTGCTCGAAGGACCTCGACTTACAAATTCTTGCAAATGGAATCTGACTCAATGAAGAATAACTACGTGTTTAAGCAATCCCGTTGGCCCTCCGTTGCCCTCACATCTATTCCAAGCTGTCAGATGGGCTCCATATTGCCAGAATGGCCAATAAGTAACATATGATCTCTAGCACACGAGCAGAAGATGAATCATGAGGCGTCACGCTCGCGCCGTTTCACACATGTTGCTGCTTTAAGATGTGATGCGATTCATATAGCTGTGTATTTCCCCGCTCACCTCATTCACTATTTCCGAGAAGACTTCTGCATCTGCATTCAGACGCCCCCCCCTCCTCTCTCCGTCCACCCCGCCCTGCGCCAACAACAACCGCTCTAACTGCAACCTCTTGTCAGCAGGGACAAATATTGACTTGTTCGGTGGCCCGACTCCTGCCAGGATGAGAGCCCCACTTCCCCCCCTCCCGCTGCTGCCACTGCCATCTCTAAACGGTGATTATGTCCAACAGAGCTCATTACTGTCAAATCAAAGGATGCCTCAGAAGAGTCACTCATTGGTAATGACCCTATTATTCAGGGGACATGCAGGGTTTGGTTGGCTTTACCTCCTGTAGATAGACAGACCTGTCTGTGACATTGTTTTACATGAGTTGTAGATACTTTTAAATAGATGTAACTTCCCTGTTTAATTAAAAACACTCTGGATGGTGCCACCTGTGACCCACAGGTGTGTGTCATCAGACAGCTCAACATCTCATAGGTGTCACCGCTGAGTATTGAATACACACTTTCAGTATGACGGTTGCTTTGCATAATCCGGTTACAGTCTGGATACTGCCTGTGAATCAATAGAGATTAGAGATCTATTAGTCTGACGGTGTAAACCAAATGCAGGGCATCCATAACAAAGGTTCAACCCTCTGGGGGCACTTAACACTGAAATAACAGGAAAGCGTAATGAAACTGATGTGAAACTACAGGTTTAATGAAAACGGTTTCAATCTCAAAGGGACCTCTTTTGTGAAACTGTTTAAGGTCAGTGTTAGAATTGCCTTTACTATCTCCTTCGAACAAAAGACTCTAAGAGGTCTGGTTCATAGATCTTTAATACAGTAGTTAGTTACAGTGATGTCAAAAAAAAAAAAGAAACATAATGCATCAAACTGGAACATTTATTTACAGAGTTCCTTTGTCCCCTTTAGTGCCGTGACTACACTGCGAAACCCCTCCACCCCACCACCCCACCACCCCGCCCCGTTCCTGCTCCCCAACAACATTTGTCAACTGCCATCTGCCTGTCTGCCCCCGTCTCCTCTCCACAAACTATATAATTAAGCTGCAACACCTTCTCTCCTCTTACGCTCCCCCCCCACCCTCACCTCCTCCTCCCGCAGACTTCTACCCTCACAAACAAGCTTTAAAGAGGACGCTGCTCCGTTTGATTTCCCTGCACACACATTTTCTTCAACAAGTGCTTCTAAAACAAAACAAAATGCTATGGTATGAAAATACTGTACAGCTTTATGTTTCATCCAGTGTAAACAGATTTCCATGTCAATTGATTTACAGTTCCAAACGTCACATGAAAAATGACAAGTTTTGCAGAGCAGGACAAAAATAAACTTTCTTTCTCTGAGAATTTGAGGAACGACGTAGCTGAGGAGCTCAGCCCGCTGGCTCCAGCTTCAGGTCCACACAACATACGGAGCATCCACCTCTGGGAGGAACATGTTATGGATTTCATGACTGTGAGCAGTGACATTTCAAAGTTCATCATCTCATCTTACCAGCTTTGAACAATGGACACGTAAAGTTATTTTTTTTTCTTTTCTTTTTACAAGTGTTCCAGTAGTTGGAGCTGGGACCTGCCTGCAGCCCCGCACCAACTTGCCTTTTACTCTCTTTTACACCTTGGTGGCCAGAGACTGAACCTCTGACTTCTGAGTCTGGGCGCTGAGCGTGGACGACATGGAGCTCATCTGGCCGTGCATAGCCTTCTTCAGGTTGAGCAGGCACAGGCACTGGGAGCGAAAGCGCAGGTCGAAGAAGGCGTACAAGAACGGGTTGAGGCAGCTGTTGACGTAGGCCAGGCAGGTGGCGTAGGGGTGAGCCAGCAGCAGGAAGCGCAGGAAGCCGCAGGAGCTCGGCGCCAGGTTCAGGTAGGAGAGGGCGTCCATGCTCTTTAGCACGTGGAAGGGAGTCCAGCAGATGGCAAACACCACCACCAGTGTGGTGATGATCTTCAGCAGGCGCTTCTTCTTCTGGTCCTCCTTGCGCAGGTTGTTGAAGTGGCGCGTGACGGTGCAGCCGATGAAGCAGTAGAAGATGGTCATGGCCAGGAAAGGAAGGAGGAAGCCCAAAGCAGAGGAGGAGAGGCTGAGCCCTGCGATCCAGAGGTACTCGTGCCTCCTGTTCCTCGTCACCAGGCTGAAGTCCATGGCACACGTGGTCCTGTTGCTGTTTTGGTCGTTCACTGTGGTGCGGAAGAGCAGCGTGGGAATAGCCAGCAGGCCGGAGAGGAACCAAATGGCACCCAAAGAGGCCAGCATGGTGCCCCTGGAGCGCAGCCTGCTGCTGGACAGAGAGTGAACGATGGCCAGGTAGCGGTCAAAGCTGAGGCAGGTGAGGCAGAAAACACTGGCGTACATGTTGACCAGAACAACATAGCTGCTAATCTTGCACAGAGCCACGCCGAAGGGCCAGTGGTAGCCCAGCGCTGTGTACACGGCCCACAGAGGCAGGGTCGCAACAAAGGTGAGGTCAGCGAGAGCCAGGTTCCCTATGTAGACGTCCGCGGCCCGGCGTTTAGATTTGGATCTCCAGACGGTGAAGATGACCACGCCGTTCCCTGACAAGCCCAGGATGAAGATGAGCATGTAGAGCACCGGGATGAGGGAGTAGGAGGGCTCCCACTCTGAGAAGTCACAGTCAGTCTCATTGTCATCGTAGTAGTCATAGTTATCAGCATATTCCCCCGTGGTGGCCTCCATGCTGCAGTGTAGAAAAAAATCCTTTGTGTTCAGAAAAGAGTCCTGTACAGTTCCAAGTCCTCTGAGGTGACTCAAGCCAGAGAGTCACACGAGCTGGAGAGTTTCTGCTGAGTCGACCGCTGGTGGGAATAGGAGGAGTGGGCAGATTGTGTGTGAGAGTGACTGACTGTTGGCGCTGTCTGCCTTTTTAAACTCGGCCCTCCACACCCCTCTGGTTCCCTCCCAGGACGACCCCCTCCTCCTCCTCCCCCTCCTCCCCCTCCTCCTTTCCCCCAGTAAAACATCTCTCAGCCCTCCCCCCTTCCACTCCTCTCCCTCACCTCTCCTGCTGGAGCCCTTCCCTCTGCCTGCAGGACGAGTACCCCCCTCTTTTGAGGCAAGACAGGTCAAATCCTTCATTACACATAATGTGTTTTTTACACTTTGCAAAATGAATATACAACATTCGTGAATCAGAGTAAAAGCCACATTCAATAACAGCTTAGAAATGTGTTCCCACAGTTTCCCAAAGATCCCACATTGAGGTCTGATTTTAGGGAACAATTTGCATCCAAGAAGAAAAATCATCAGTCAGTCATTTTTGTAGACATTTCATCTTGTGCTAACGATCTTAAGACTTAATTACCAACACTGTAATCATCAGTAGGTTCTAATAATAGTAACAAATAATGTCATCTAACAGGTGAGTGAATCATTTTTGTCAATTACTGATGTGAATAAATGACATCATGTCTGCAGTGTGGACAGACCTGTTAGTCAGGTCTCACCGGCCTGCTTCACTCTCCCTTTTTTCCTTATCAAATCTTTAAATCAGGATGAAAACTTTTTAGTTTGGCAGCAACCTTGTTAGAAAAGGTGGATTTCCACCGTGTGCGGACACGTCTGGACATCTCGGCACAGCTCGTTTTACATCACAATCGCAATTAAACTGCTGCTTAAAAATGCAAATTGTCGCATACGCCACACTAGAGTACAGGACTGCTGTAAAATAAATGTGTGACATTTACTCAGCATTCTGTAGTTTTCCAGAGAATGCTGACTTCAAACTCAGCATTCTCACTATTAGACTTCTGACTTGTTTGTATGAAAAGTTGATTTTTGAGTCCCATTCCCAGCTCATCAAAGGTCAGGATGATTCATATATCAGCTTTTCTTATAAATAGCACCTTTATACTCATGGGTTACTTTAAACTCATGATTATGTCTCTTTTCCTCAGAAATCTGTCTTTTTCCTCAAAATGCTGACTTTTAACTTTTAACTTGAAAAGAAGAAGTTGTCAAAGCAAATTCCTTTTTACACTGGCCGCAATCCTCTTCCATACACTATGTCTCTCCTTTGAGCTTAATGAAAATGGAATAAACTGAAAGTGAAGAAGTTCATTGAGAGCACCAGGAATATTACAATTTTAAAATGACTTTTCCTTGAAACCACAGCATAATTAGATCGACTGCGAATTGCAAACTGTTTGAAGATTAGATTATAAGTCAGTGGGCAGCAGCTCAGCCGAAGTGTGAATTCAATTCTCAAGTCTGGGGATTCATTTGAATGAGAAAAGGACGAGCAAACACACAAACAAAAGGAAACCTCACATTGACACCATCAGTGTCTTTTTCTAAACCCTTTTCATCCAACCTTTTGGTTCAAACATGTTCATTTAACTGCTGATTGCATCATGGCAGGAGTCAATCCAGTGCATCTTACTGGGGATGAAATTATATATGAAAACTGCTCCATCTGATGTTTGTTTTGGATTCTGTGGTTTACCGGTTTACATGAGAGTGCATTTGGCTTTACTAACTTAGCAAATCCAATGCAAAAAAAAAAAAGAGAAATAAAAAAGAAAAAAATTGAAATGTTTAGGTTTTTTGTTAAAAACCCAACCTGAAGGTATGTAGTTAAAACTATATTACAGATTCTGAGTCTGTCCATTCTATAAATTACATAATAAGCAAAGTGATATAATTCTGACTTAAAAGAAAAAAAAGTATATAATATCAGGGTCTCACAAAGAGATATCGGTACCAATGTCTCATAGCGACCCTCATGGCAATGGACAACTGGGTGAAGTTTTTTAATCCACAAAACATTTCTGAAGCTTCACAACAAAACAGCATTGCAGCATTCTCCTAAACAACTGAAGTAGATGTGGACCTGTTTTAATATGTATTTAAAGACCCCCCCCCCCCGCAAAAAAAATACATAGATACATAACTCCTTACAGCTCGAGATGAGGCTTCGAGATCAAAAATGTACTTGAAAAGATGTTATTTACACCATTGTTTGTGTGCTAAAGCCTTAATCTTACTTATTTATTCATTGTTTAATTGAGGACAAGTATGTAGCATAAACTGATGTCACACATCCCAACATATACAGCCTGAGCTGATTTGCAATGCCCAAGAAAAATAAAGAACAACATAAAACACAGACTGTAACACAATGCGCTAAAACGTGTAAAACGAGAAGCACCAGATCATTTATGACTGCACGACAGATCCCTCTTCAAAAAGTCTGAGTTAAAATTGATCCCAGTTAGGATCCAGCTGCTGTTTTTTAGACAAGTCTCTAGCTATTTTAGTTGTTTAGGTGACAGATATGCTCCAGCAATGTTTTGTGGACTACAAAACTTCACCTGACTTTCCATCAGCACGCGGGTGAGAAGATAATGCCCAAATTTTCATTTTTGGATGAACTGTTCCTTTAAGACGGCAAATACATGAGATTTCTAAAAACAGAACGTTTTGACCCCAGCAGCCTCAAAAAAGACACTTGCACTATCCCATTTCGAACAGTCTCAAACAGCAGTTGTGTAAAAAGTCAATTTCACATCACAGAAACAAACACCTGCAAAACAGAAGTTCGACAAATCAGCTCAAAAAACATGTTATTTGTAGACCTCGGATGAGACTCCAAACCTGCTCAGATAAATGACTGAGACACACATTATTACACTGTAAATGCACATGCTTTGAGAAATGTCTGGTGAGAGGAAGGACTCTTTTGACTGGAGTGAATCAGCCTGCAGTAAATGATTGTACTGTGCATGAAGAACCAGCTGATGGGAGGCTAACACGGCAAAAAGTTCATCTTTATTTCAACAATAAGGAGACGTTGGTGCCCAGTTTCTATTCTATGAGCTCTTAAAAAAACTCATTATAAAAAGTGATTATAGAGGTTATAATAAAAGGAAAATGCACCATGCTCACTCTGCTTGTCCTCAACCTTAGAAAAACCCACACACAAACACAAACACACACACACACACACACACACACACACACACACACACACACACACACACACACACACACACACACCAGGTGGGTCTCACCTCTACCTCCTTCCCCAGGGAGCGGATCAGCCGCCTGCTGCTCGCAGGCCTGCAATCCCTTAGACAAATAAATTAGAAAATTTAAAAAATAAAGGCGAGTAGATAAGAAACAGATGGTCAGATTAGACCATCGTCCTCGATATCTTCAGAGGAGCCCCTCACTTGTAAATAGGTGCCAAGATAAAGTCCTGCTGCTGATCCTGAGGTCAGTTTTATGACGGGGGTTGGCAGGATGATTATCAGCTGGGAGTGGGAGTTTACTTACATTACTTTCCAAATAAAATATATCTGACATTCTTCTATTTTGTATCATATTTTGGTTGCCTCCTATGGCCTTGTGTCACAGGGTTTTCTCTCTCAGGCCTGGACCACACATGTGTCCCCGCAGCAGCTGTGACTGCTTTTGATCTGCTGCTGTAATGACCCTGCTGCTGTGATATGACTCCTTCTGTCTCGCTCCGACCATTAGCTTCATTTTGACTGGAGCGATATCGTGGATATCTTGGAAAGCTGCTGCTATCAAATGCATCGAAACTCCTGATGTGTTTTTCACAAAGAGAGGGAGGTGTGTGTGTGTGCACTTTTCCTCTGGAGTTCACTGGAATCATCGTCAGGAGACTTGGGGGACGTTTGTAAAGGCCGCATGTCAGCTCAGGTCTGGTCCAAGGAGGAGATAAGTGATTGAAGGTGTAATCTGTGACCTGAGGTTTGTTTGAAGTGTAAAAATTGATGGCAGCACACAGATCCTCCCCCCAGCTTCTTGATTTGTGGCCAATACAGCAGACCTTCGGCCTCGCAAATCATCCTAAGGGAACCGAAGGACCAGGGCCACAGGTGGTCTTGGGTCAGTGAGAGACAAGGTTGATCCCTAAGTGCACACTGTCCCTGCTGAAAACACTTCACATGGAATAAAGGTTAAAATAATTCACGATGGACGCTGATTTGTGCTTCCATCCAGTCAAATCTTAGAGCTAACTGCGAGCCGCGGCTCACATCGGCCTGCTAAGTGCCGACTCTGCTGTGTCAGACGACATCACACCCCTGTGCCATGGAGTCAGCGCCACACCCTCAGATGTGTGAGGGCGCCGCTCCTGCTGAGGGGTTTGCTAATTGGCAGAGCATCTTGTCAGACTGAAAGATATCTGAGGATCACCGCCGCTGCTCCTGTACTTCTGCATTTTCTGCGCAAGAAGGAATGAAACAAAGCAAGTAAGCTTTACAATCAGACACATTCTCATAGTGTGAAACAGAAAGTTCTGCAAATAACTTCCAGAGGGCATTGTGCTCTGCTGTATGTGCCTAATTAAACCCTTAACCCCGACGCCGGCCATAACACAAACAGCAATCTTCCTCCACATCTGCCTACTCTTGACCGCAGCATTGAAATGAATGGAGATCTCCACCCATCGTAAGAAATGTTTGTGCTGATAAGGCTCCTCTATTGTTTCATTTTTGTCGCTCTCAGCACTTTTATCTTAATGAGCATTGCACCTGTTGTTAAAATGTCATCATGGAGCTCAAATTAGTTCAAAACAATAACTGCAAATATAGTTTTTGTTGGCTGAAGACCTCTGAGACTATGTATGTGTGTGTATATATATATATAATATATATATAACATATACTATATTGTTTCTTTTTCAATAACCTTTTTAAAAAATCTAGCAGCACAACATTTTTACAACCATTTTTTATTTTCAAAGATTCATCAGGAAGAAGTTTTCATATATTTGTCAAGTTATCATATTAACAGGGTTCTCAGCGAATCCGTTCATATATAGCAATGAAAACATCTAATGCATTTTCAAACACGCTGGTTTATACATGTACGTATAGGTGTGGTCATGTATATATAAATATGTAGATGTCATTTTTTATTTGTTTTTGTTTTTCTCATTTTTATGTTTTGTATCGATTTGTTTTGCTTCTTGTGTCACTGGGTGTACAAAAAATGAAAGAAAAGGAAAAAAATGGGGATGAATGGAAATGCAAAAGATACCTCATGATATATGAACTATACAACTCATCGCAAAGTACAGTAAGTAAAGTACTTTAAATGTGTGCTTCAGTACAGCGCTTGAGTAAATGTGCTGAGTATCTTTTCACCGCTGCTTACCTCAGAGTATTTTGTGTGTACGTGACGTGAACATGTGCGTGCATCAAAGCCAAGTTTCCCATCCGATGGCTCGCATTGGGGCGCAGTGTTTATCGGCAGCACAAGTCCCGCTGTCTGTGTCTGCGAGACAGTTGTGTTTGACATCCATATCAAAACACAAACAGTCCTGCCAGAGCCAAAAAAACTGCAGCAGTGTTTTCAAATCCGTTATCATTGTTGCCACGAGAAACAAAATCCTGACCGTTTATTTATGACTTATCTCCCTTCCTGACTGCACGTCTGCCAAGAAA
>CAEMYA010000002.1:1914291-1949997 GCA_903131615.1 Diplodus sargus | reverse complement strand
ATTTATTTTTCACGGCTATTGCCATGTCAACAGAATCCTGAACTCGCTTTTATTCAGTGTTATCCAATTAGTGTATATTCAATTAAATAATGCCTTATTTGCATATTTAAACATAACATTCAGGAAACTTTCAATACAAAAAATAACAGTCTCGATGTAAATAATCAACTGTAAAACTGTTTCGTGGTGATATATACTAGATAAAATGTTTGCCCTATTCACCAAATTTTTGTTATATGGAATTTTACAATACATTTTTTTGAAGGCCGTGTTCTCAAAATGAGAGTTTTGTCAGACTCTGAGCCAACAATCTACATTTCACTTACACTTACAGACACCAAACTTCTTTCCAGTTGTTTTTCTATCTATATTCTAAGTTTTGTTATGTTGAGGGGTTTGTTAACATGTCATCCATAGCCTGGTTTAAAGAACATTTTATTTCTTAAAACAAAATTGATTTTGTTTGGCTTTGACAATAGTTTTTAATTTACAGATTGATATCCAAAGTTCCCCTCTGTAAAAATCTTTGACTCATGACTGATGTTAACAAAATGAAATAAAATTTTTAAACTTGGCCTTAACCAATATTCAGATTTCTGTTCTGGAAATGCATGTAAAATAGTGCATTGTAACTAGAAAACGCCTTATTTTCATATTCAAACATACGATTTCACTTGTAATGCAAAAAAGTAATCAACTGGGGATTTTTATGGCCTGTTCCTCTGTTATGTTGCCTGGCTGTTTTCTTTAAATATGGATTCTTATTTCCAATTGTTAGACTTATTCTAAAGTGGCAGGAAATGTCTGGATCTCATGATCAATAAGTGCCCCGTGCCATTATGATTCCAGCCTGTTTTCCTTTAAACTAGAGACACAGAAACTTAAAGCCTGTCCCTGTAATGAGAAGTCAAAGTGAAAACCCAAACAGCAGCCCATGTGAAAACCAGGTGCTCTGCAGACTTTTCATCTGCAGTCTCCCAACGAGTGAGCTCTTGTGTTAAACTCTCAGTTTCCTTCAGGAAGGGAATGAAAGAGCTGTCACAGGCCTGACTGGCACTGAGAAAGACCAGGAGGGAGTCCATGACAGAAACGCATGGTGAGCAAAACCTGAGACAACCAGTAAGCATTAATTGTTAACTTTATACCCACAAATGATTCTGTAAATGAGTTAAAGACCTAAAGATTTGCTCTGTGCAGCAGGGTATAAAGAAAACATGGTTAAGCTCCCAAAAATGTAGTCATGCCAGAGAAAACTTTCAGAACCCCTTTATAAAAACTGCTAAAATAAGCAGCAAGTTGTGCCCGACAATATGAGCATGTCAGGAATATCTAGACTATTTATGTCTCAGCAGCTTTATAGCCCAAATGACCACTGCGATTTCATCACAGACAAGCTCTGTGCTACATTTTTATTCTTATTTCAGCGCCATGTATGACAGTGTTTTTTCTGCGAGTTTTAAAAAGCCCTTTCAAATTTGCGCAGCTGTGTTTATTTACCATGTCGTCTGGATTCAGTGCCAACTGCTGCTGAATGCAGTTAAGCCGAGGGCAGCTCAGCCCTGCAGGCAGCTCTGTTAGCAGGTTCAATGGCCATCGCAGGTACAAAACATTAAAGTGTACGCTCTACTGTTACACTTTTATGGTAGCTGTTAACCTTCCCATCAAACTTTAGGAGCGGTCCTCGGCATTCTTGCCACTGGTGAAACTGCGATGCATCTCACAGTGGCGACAGTGTGGCGGAAGGCTGCGCTGTGCTCCCCATCTGTCAGCTGTTTGACAGACAGCAACAAACTGTAAATCAGTCACCTCTGAAGCGAGGCCGGCCCCCTCTCTGCTCACAGCAAACAAACTGTGTGTCTGTGTGTGTGTGTGTGTGTGTGTGTGTGTATTCACCCTGACTGTGCATCATCCGCTTCCTTTATCATGTGGTGCTGACGCTACATTGCTATCAGGCAGGTCAAGTGGAGCCATACTTGAAGTGCTTTCAAAGTGAAACCATGTAAAAACACAACAACATTTCCTCTTATAAATAAAAAGTTGAATTCTTAAGCAAAAAACAAAATGCGTCCTTGGTATTTTTGATGTACTCTCACTTTGTCAGTATAAACATACTTGGTCTGACATAACCAGTAGCTAACAATAGCTAATGTTAGCACATAACCCCTAACCAGAATGGCACTTATTAGAGCACATACCTCCGCCAAGGCCCAAAAGTCCCCTTTGATTTAATCAAGCCCAATCTAATATCAAAGTGAACATATTTAAGTTGTACTCACTCATATATACCAGCTATCTAAGTACACTTGATTTTTTTCTCCATGATCCATGCATTATTTCCTGAGGAATTAAGAAATGTAACCAGATCTGCACAAAAAAAGTAATGGGGTCTATTGTAGTCCGACACCCGTCCTCCATCCAGGTTTCGTGGAAATTGTTTCAGCAGTGTTTGTTTATTCCTGCCGACAAACCAACCAATCAAGTAAAAAACAGACATGGGTGAAAACAAAACCTTGGCGGGAATACAGAAAAAATGCAGCCTCTGTAAATTTGATACTTTCTGGATTTTGGAAGTACAAATCTACTTGGTCTGCTGTGGCCAGTAGCTCATAGAGAATGTCAGCGTATGACCCCAGATTCCAGCAAAAGTTGGGACACTGTGGTTTTTGTCACTTCGCACATTGCAGGCATCAAATTCAAATGTATATTCACAAAAAACAAAGTTTATCTCCACACTGAAAATATTATATTTGCATATAATTCAATTGATAATAGGTTGAAAAAGATTTGCAAATCATTGCACTGTGTATTTATATTTGGTTCTACACATTGTCCAAACTAATTTTGAATTGGGCTTAATTAGCTGACATTTGACTTTAAACAGAGAAACATTTCTTTAAACATCAGCTGTGTTCCCAGGAGCCGTTTTCAATGTGTATTTCAATTTGTACATAAAAAATCTGAGTGGAAACAGTGAAAATTGAAATAGAAAATTAATATTTAATATATCTCTTTTCATTTTGTAAGCTACTTCTTCTTCAGTGGTTTTAAGGTAACCAGCCAGCGATTTAGCTCTTAAGTGCCAATGTTCAAGTCTAGGTAGTGAACAGAACTGTGGAATGAAAATGTTTACATTTGTATCATTATGGCATTAAAATGTCTAAACAATATACACTTTGTTCAGTTGTGTACTTTCACAATCTTCCTCATACCCAACATTTAACCACAGATTGACACACTTTTTTTTTCAAGAATATGTTTCCATGTAGCCATAACTCCTAGAGAAACATCAGATGGTACGTCAGAGAGCGAAGAAGGAATTGTAAGCAAAACTTACACAAATTAAACTTTAAAACTCCACTGTGAACATTTCTGCCTGAGTAACAGACAGATTTGTTTTGATTGAGAGTCTCCATAGTGACAGATAATATGTCGCCTATGTGCTTTTAAGGCAACTACATGAAGACTGTCTTGAGAAAAATGCAGGCAAATGCAATGTGCATTACCTTGTAATTACCACTTGCACCGCTCCAGTGCTTCAGGTTCAGCAAAAGGAACAAAACAATTGTGCATTAGGGGTGGGTATTGGCAAGAACCTCACAATACGATACGTATCACAATACTTTGGTCATGATACCATACGTATCACGATATCACGATATTGCGATATAAAAGTATAAAGTACCTGTATATGTACATCAGATGATATTGATCAGAGGACATATTGAGTCAAAACTATTTCATTCAAAACAGCCTCTCCATTTTATTAATTCCCATGAAATTTCCGGGCAGTAATATTCTCTTTGTCCAGCTCGTTGTTCTTGCTGTCTCTCTTAACTTTGAAGCCAAAGTGCTTCCAAACGTCAACTTTAAATTGCGGAGGCGTTGTTAACTTGCCATATATTTTGCAAAGACCTCAGCCACTCTCTCGACTACAGAAATACACCCGCTGCACAGCAGAGTCGCTCTTCAGCGATATATCGATATTTGGAGTTGAAAAATCGATATTGTTCTTGGGTATACTTGACATTGCACTGGTCTGTTCTGAGGCTCTCGTGCTCGTCTGCAGCCAGAAGCTACGGCTCCTTTAAAAACAGACAACTGCTTTAAGGAGTCAAACAATAAAATCAACTTTAACACTCTGTCGACAACTTTGATGTGCAATCACAAGGCGAGAAGAGGGGCTGGAGGGGGGGGACAGAGTGGGAGTAAAAACATCCTCTGACTTGCCCTAATTGTTTCAGCATCTGTTTTGCCGTCGCTATCACCCAGACAGGCTGAAAACACAACTGAAAACACACATTCAAAGTTTCCACTCGCTCCATTTCCTTTAATCAAACTGCCCTCTCAGTGACTGATTGCCGGACCAGACCTTGGCCTCGTCTTGCCTCTCTCTCCTCCCTGCTTACTGTGCAACTAAACTCAAGGCCTTCCCTTCAATAATAATATTCTGCTCCCTTTAGGAGACAGCTGATAATTGCATTAACTCATTACAACTGATGATCAGTATCATGAAATGTGACTGGAGGAAGAACGAGAGGATTGGGCCAACAGGGATAGGTCGTGTATGAATAAGAGTCCGTGCTAATGAAACGAGACCAACTGGCTGTGGAACGTGGCCTTCCCATTATACACGTACTTCAGGTTTCTAAAAGAGGAAGCGGGACACTGTTAAAACACAAAAGGTCCAGATGTGAGGCCCCTTGAAACACATCTCACTGTCTGCCTCGTGCTGAATGCTGACAAATTGGCCTTTAACGATCCCAAAACAGGCCCGAAGTCAATGTCAAAGCCATGTGTCACTCTTCTGAGCCTGGTGTGGGAAGGCTAAGTGCCTCCAAAAAGAAGCTGGGACTCTAAGAAAATATTTGCACAAAGCCCTGCACTATTTCAGCCTCCAGAATGGGTTGATCCACATACTCGGCACTCAGCACATGCTGTTGCACTTCATCTTGCTCAAGGATTGAAGGCCTAGGAAACACAGCTGAGGGATTTAGTGAGACCTGTTGCATTATTAATAAATACAGAAGACAGAAGACAACCTTGTAAGAGCGCTTTCTTTTCCCTTTAGATGGCAAAATACAAGCGGGAGTATCCCAAGATGATCTATGAGACCGTTCAGACCTGGTATTACATGGCGCCTTGATCTGATTTAAGTAAGTCAGTTCACAGCGGGCATTTCAATGCGTCCCCACATGCATCTCGAGTCACCACTGCTCTCATTTTTCTCTATTGCAAAGAAGTATTGTCCTGTCAATTAAAAAGGATGTCATCCCTCATACATTTAACTTAATTGGTGAACTCAGTTTGAATGTTGGCTGATAAGAGAGAGAGTGATGCTCCGACAAACTGATGTTTCCTGCAAGGAAAGAAACCATGAATGGTTAGGAATTAAACAAGTTCAATCATAAAAACGTTTATTTTATTGCTCCTAACTCAACAATTTTCAAAATTGTGTGATTTTCATAGGGAGTCTGGGGATATTATGATTTGTCTCAGGGTGAAATCAGTTGAATAAAACCTGGTGCTTATTTGTCAGGTTTGGAGAGCACAAACGTATCATTTCCATGACAGCGAACCAAACGGAAATCAGGTGGTTTGATTACCTCTCATTAAGGATGTCAGTTGTGCAGGCAGAACTTCAGTGTGGAGCAGGTAAGGTGACAGGGGCAGTCGGATCTGTCCTCAATGCCTCTTTGGGGCAATCACACCTGTATTTAGAGCAGTCGTCTTGTGATCTGATCACTCAGGCCGGGTGTTAAGGTTAGGTATGAACAGGGCCAAAGACTGTTTTATACAAAGAGAGCTTGTGTGTGGCCGTTGTGCCTGCATATGTGTTGGTTGGCAGCATGATGATTTAGCTGAAACAGACAGCTGCATGCCACACCATTTCCGTCCTTTACACCCTCCCTTCTTTAATCCTGTGCTAACCACCACGAAAAACAATCTCAGCATTTAGTTTAACATCGCTGTGAAAACCCTCCACATTTACAATCCAAGTAGAGAACCCAAAATACGATCCTTGGTGGTTTACAGTACAGAGTTGGAGTAGGCGTAATAGCTGTGGCTAAAGCAGAGCTGAATATGAAATATGATTTGATCTCATGCTTCCCCACAAATCTTTGCAGTTACATTGTTCTATATCATGGCTTCCATATGAACAATCTGGAAGAACCATCTCGAAATATGATCTCTTCAGTCCAACTGTGACAGTCAGGAACTTTTGCAAACCTGTGGAGCAACGCTGTTGAGTTTATTTGACTTTTTCCTGCAACTACACTGTATCTCAGCTGAACTTTTATTGATACATATTCTATTGAAACTGGGTTGCTGCAGGACAACAGAAGCACGTATGGATAAGTGTAGAAAGCAAAAGAAATAAGCAATAGAGTAGTATAAAACTAAAATAAGAAAACATATGAAATATACAAGCATTTGAAGACAAAATTACAAGGTGAAGTGAGAGTAGCAATGTTTCCATCTAACTGTCAAGCAAAATAAATTGCATTTCCATCATTTGGCAGTTATTTGCTAGTCGTCCATAAACCTCACAGGAGAAGAAGAGGAAACAAAACCAAACACCAAACATGCTTTGGCATCTAATGGGAGTATCAGTGAAGACACATACAGTGTAAACTGATTCTCCTTCTTCTTCTTTACACTCAGAGTGGAAGCAGATGATCACTCATGTAAGTCGAACATTCTCAGAACTATCCTTAAGAGGTGTTTCCATCTCCCATCAAACACATTAACTCTTTATCAAAGAGGGAAAACCGACCAGTTTCTGTCAACCTGGCCGTCTGGCCGCTGAGGGTGCTGTCACATGGACGGTTTCGTGCCTTAATCTCTGTAAGGCACTTTGAGCTACTTTTCTGTATGAAAAGCGCTATACAAATAAAGACTGATTTAACCGAGCAGTGGTACAGTTAAATTGTCAGTGGTGTCATAATAGCAGAAGGGTCAACAAGTCTATGCCAGGAGTCCTCAACATTTTTTCAGGCCATGGACAGCTTAGTAAATATATTGTTTATATTGTTAATATTGTTTTATGTTACACATTAAAGTGGCCCTACTAATGTGTTGCTAACTGACCACCGAATACCGATGCCACTTTCTCATGCCCTTTGGTCTCCGACGCATCAAGCCTTCCTGCCAGAGAGCTTCATGAGACATGACGAAACTGCAGTATTTGATTGGACTGAGTTAGCTAACTAGTTTGCTGGATGGGTGCTGCACAGTGATTTAATGCAACATTAGGTTAGCTTGCTCACATGATTGCATGAGGAGTCATGGGTAGCCAATCATCAAAGTTGTATCACATTTTAGAAATAATAAACTTTCAAAATATTATCATGCACTAAGTCAATGTAACAACACTGTGAGTTGACTGAAGCGCCTTTTGGACCACTTCTGTCACTTATCAAACCATAAATGCAATACTGTAAATTCTTTGAAGGGAAGACTTTCTGAGAGTTATCCTTCTTCTGACGTGGTTGGACGACATATTGTACAAAGTAGTTTCACTTAAGCAAACTCTTGCATTTAGGCTGAGTAGCGTTTTGTACTAAATGCTAACATAAGCATACTAAAATACTCACGATAACAATGCCACGATGCTGATGTTTACCTATTCAACACCTAGGTTTATTTTCACGTTTGCTACGCATTGCTAGGGCATAGAGGACAAACATTCGGCATCATTGTGGCACCAGATGAAAGATCAGAGGTTAGTCGAAGTCATGAGGATTCACGCTGATGACACCATGGAAATCTGTACCAAATCTATGGAAATTCATGCTAACCAAGGATCAAGTCAGAGGATCAGCAAGGTTTCCATGGTAAAATTTGAACTCGACCCAAATGGTGCACTGCAACCAACCAACATTGTTATCCTTCCTTGGACTCCTGCTGCTAGTGTGGCTAAAAACCAGGATCCGCTCTCCTGTTTTTAACCAATGTCTACAATGGCTCCATTTGCAGCCAAATACAACAAAGTGTTTGAAAATGACCACCATCAAACAAGCAGCCTCCCACTACCATGTAGCCACACTTTGAAATCTTTGATGGCTGGACATCCCGATCAGAGCCATGATTTGAGAGTGTTTACATTGCACTGCAGACCCCAAGTGACTCTTTGCTTTCAGAGGGAGAATCCTCTGAGACGGAGCACTAAAACAGGAAAAACAGTCTGCGTAACCCATCACACTGCCCTGACACCCTATGCATACGATTGATGCTATGGTTTGGCTGGGGTGCAGGGTTCAGTGGCCCAGCCCTTCCTGCCTTTGTTGGTCTTTGTTTAGGGTGGTACGCCTTCATCAACCACGGGTGTCCTTGTACGTGACCCTTGCTCTACAGGTTCCTCCTGAAAGATGACAATTTATGTTGCACTTCAGTGTCAGTTGAAATTTGAGGTATTTCATTTGTAAATTGAGCAGAGCATGGAGGAACATGTCTGCTTTTTTTTTCACAAGTATCGTGGAAACTGAGTGTTTTTTAAACAGATGGTTGAGGTGGGTACAACCCTGGGGGCCTTTAGGATTAGGGCTGAGAGGGCAAGTCTTAACCTGCTCTTTTCCCTTCTGTTCACAAGCCTGTACAGACCACTGACTTTACAAAACATCATTCAAGCTATTTTGAACAAAATACAGGTGATTGGTCACTGATAGAACGAACCGCCTGATTGCAAAATTCAGTTATGATGACTTACAAGAGTGTAAATCTTTTCATGGCGGTCTCAATGAAACCTCTGTGATTAACAAGCAGCAGATTCGCCCCCTCAAGTGTGACTACGTGGGTCTACGCAGAGGGCAGGACGCTGTCCGACAGCAAGATCAAGGTCAGAGAGTTTGAGAAGAGGAAGGAGAGAGGAGGTCACCAGTCTCTTTTCAGGGATAATCTCTGCTTCCACAATATGGAGAGACGAGCTTTCACGGGCCCAAAAGGCAAACAGCTCTCAGCATTCCAGCATGGCAGACTGATCGGTCTATTCATACTCAGAGTGAGCGACATCTCATCGCCTTGCTCATCCCGACATGCAGAGGGGGATTTTGAGGGGGGGATTTGTCTCCCAGCAGAGAAGCCTCACCTGTCAGATGTGGAAAAGCCCTTTGGCAAGGACACAAAGTGAAAAACAAAATGTGACAGGTCAGATGCTTCCTATAGACACACATGAAGAAGGGGTTTAGCAGGAAGAATACACTTAACTCTTGCTTAAAGTAAACACATGCTACATAATTCAACCTTTGCCCAGGTTTAAATGTTGAGACAATAGCAAGTAGACATGTGAGAGTTGGCGCAGGAAACAGGAAAAGTTGTTGTGCATAAACAACTTATGCACTGCTGTATACATGTATATGGAAGAAACTTACACCTTTAAACATGCTGTAGCCTCTCAATCATCCATATCTTAGGACATATGCCTATATGCTTGTATTAGGGTTGTTTTGTATGTATTCTTAATGGTTTTAGAGTTTGCAATCTACTGGAATTATATATTTTTAAAAAAGTTCCGCACTCAAACACAACTTTTTAACTTTATTCACTGATTCAGGTGAAACTAGATTATATATTATGTAGAAAAATATTTGTAACACTTTATCTTACAGGTCAGGAAATGTCATGGTAAGTCGGTGGTTTTTATCAAACTACATATTTGAAATTTCTTTGAAATGACACAAAATTACTACAATAGTTTCCTCAAAATGTATAGAAAATGACCCCAACATATGTAATAATAATAATAATAATAATAATAATAATAATAATATTAATAATAATAATAATCCTCTATTTTCCAACAAATACTTATATCTAACAATTGTATTTAAAATAGATTTCTGTTTAACTTCCTCTAAGCAGGCCCCTTAAGTAAAGTTAGTTGTTGCCTTTTGTTTGTGGAGTCATTACAATAAATTTCAAATATGTTACCTGATTATCACCACCCACCACCTACGCTAAAAATGAAGCGTTACCATAGATATTTTCCGGTTGTCCTTCTGATATCCAGCCTCTGCTCTGGACAGATAGTCCTTCTTGTTAAGAAAATGCGAACTTATGCTAACCAACACCTCCAGACTGTTTGCAGACTAAAGGAATGACAGAGGCCACCCACATCATTTATAGAGGTTCCTGATGGAAGATTATCTTTGTTGCCAAAGTTACTGGCAGCAAATGTAGCTGCTGCTGGGTAGTTAGCTCGAAGGAAGTGTTGTTCAGATGAGTTCATTGAGAGCTGCTAATCCGGTCAGTGTTGGTGGAGCGCAAGCTCCATGACAGTATTATCTGCAACAGGTCCCTATAGGTGCCTGATTCAGCAGGATGCATGTAAGCCTGGCTATGCTGAAGCAAATAACACTCCACAAGCTATTTCATGGGAACTTTGGCATCCTCCCTGCATTATTCACAAGAACCTGCTGCATAATATATAAAAAAATCAATAATTGGCCAATTCTTGGTGAGAAAGCATAAGGGCATATTTCCCAAAATATTGAACTATTGCTTCAAGAATTGTAGGAATTTTACACAAAATGCAGTGGGAACTCAACAAGTCACGTACTCCCAAAACACATTTTTGCCAATTGTTTCCAAGTTAATCAAGCTCTCTATGCTGCTGTATTGTTTGAGGGTGCCATTTGGCAGCAGGCCTGTAAATCATATTCAGCTAAGTGAGCAGCAGACAGTCTGCTGATTTTCTCTGCAGAAAAAGAGGGAGAATCCAATTGTTTTTCGGCTCCCTCCCCCTCTCCCTCTGTGGCTATCAGAGGGTCTCTGGAGAAGTGCTGGTTTCCGTAAACGTGATGGGGAGATGTTTCCTGTGGCAGGTCTGTCTGCTGCTGATTAGAGGCCATCCATCAGCCGGACCTCCTCGGAGCAGAGAGGAGGGCACTGGTCAAATCTGTCTCCCAGTCCAGACCAGCTTTTCATATATTTGAAACTAGGTTACAGCAAGTCCACGCCCTGCCCCTCCACCCCGGTCATCACAGCTAGATAAACACAGTTAGCTCAGTCACTGACTCAAATTTGGAAGTCACACAGTAAACAATGTTGGAACCTCAGCCAAGATTTCTTTTAAAGTGTAATTTGACAGATCTGGAAGGGATTCTTATCTCCGGTTCTTTCATATAGATCTGCAATTTCCACCCTCCAATTGTTCAGCTCTGATTAGAAAAAATAATGCATGCATGTTTGTGTGGTCTGAACATCATGCGCTGCGTTCACTGTTTTAAATGTTTCACAGTGTAGAGAACCTCCAGGCTCACAAAGGTCAGAGTGTTTTTTATTTCTCCTTTGCAGACATGATCCTTCATCAGCCCTGGCCTGCAGGCGCTGATTGCTCTGTGCAGCACTGCGGCTGGTTTCTTCCTCTGTGGACCTCTGTGCCACTCTTGGGTAAAGCACCCACAATAGCAGGATGACTCCAGTCTAAAAACAGGCTGCCCCCTGTTGTGTTGGGGCATTTTTCTCCCCAGTCCCCATCACTTTCTTTGGCCTCCAGTGTAAAGCGTAAACAGGAGGTAGTGAAGTATCCTCCCTGGCCGGGCAGAGGAAACCACACAGGGTCTGGAGACTGAACCCCCCTGTGGTCAGCTGGTCAACTGGAAGGCAGCAGGGTGAACTCCTGAGTCTGAGAAACCGTGATACGCTCTATTGTGTTGGACGTTGTTTTGATGTCAAAGCATTTTGACCTTCGGCAAGAATGAATCTTTGCTCCAGTGTTGGCACTCTTCAAGTGCTTTTATAAAAAATAAAAAAAAAGGGGAGATACCC
This sequence comes from Diplodus sargus, assembly GCA_903131615.1. Lineage (NCBI taxonomy): Eukaryota > Metazoa > Chordata > Actinopteri > Spariformes > Sparidae > Diplodus > Diplodus sargus. The sequence continues at coordinate 1,938,231 of CAEMYA010000002.1, read as the reverse complement.
CAGTGGAGATCAGTCCAGGGCATCAAGACACAAACAGGAAGGGTTTAATTTTACGACTGAACATGAGCAAATGTCTCAGGGCTGGTCAGACAATCATCAGGGCTGCAGGAACCTTCCTCCAACAAGAAGTCCCACAGGTGATAAATTGTGCTTGCACGCAAAAGAAAGACTAATAGTTTCCTTTTATGATTACTTTTTCAGCACCATCTAAATCAGCAGATATTACTGTTTAGAGTACGGGCCTGTAGGTAAAGCTCTGTGTCATGAATCTTGTTGTAACATAAATTCCTTTGTAGTACACCTACAGCGACATAATGGAGCCTGACAGAAGAAGGAATTTAGTCAAATTTATGTCACACTTTGACTTAAGTCTCTGTTGCTTTTAAGGGCCCCTTTCAGGCATGCATTTGTGCGGATGTAGCATTCCTCAGAGAGCAGTAAGTGACGGAGCACCACTGACCGTGGTCACCTCAACCTGTCAGGCTATTGAACCTGAGGCTGACGTAGACAATGCCCAGGTCAACAGGTCTACACTGCAATCACTACAGGCAATAGATTCCATTACTCAGGTCTGACCTCCGACCTTTGAGGGAGTGTCAAAATAAGATCAATAAAAAATAGGAGGAAATAAGAGCAAAACATCAGTCAAAGCACAAATTAGAGAGTGGGAGATGTTTTTTTTTTAACAGGTATAATGTTGATGTTCACCATCTGATACCACAACACATGACCAGAATAAATGTAAGCGATGCTCTTCAGGCTCAACAATTTCATGCTGTGACAACACTGTGCTTATGCTTCTGTTAGGATTAGGCACAGCATTCACTTGGTTAGGGTTAGTAAAATAATTTGTTCTGGTGTCCTTTAACAATGTGTAACGTAACGGTGTAATTCTTACAAATGCTGAAACATGACCTTTGGTTACTGGCAACGTTATAAAATAAGTAAAGGTGATCCTATTTTTAAAAAAAATCGAAGAAATTGATTACCTCAAAGTTACCAAGTAAATTCGACTGTGATTTAAGTTGAACAAGCTAAAACATTTCAGCTGCTTAAAATGATTATCCTGCGTGGTATCAAATGTTAATGTTTTCAATGTTTGCAGTGTTTTTCATATTTTTACTTTGGTCTCTCTGTCAAACTCAACTGAACAATGTTTGACCACCGCTTAAACGGAGAGGGATGAAAAAATATTTACATGCCAACGCCCTCAACTTTAACGCACTTCATTGCATCGAGACAGAACAGGGTTGAATATTACTGATTGGGTGTCCAACTGGGTGCTGGAGCCAATAAACCCCCCTGGCCACTACAGAGTCATTTGACTTGGGAATGAACGCCCCACTGCTGACAAGAGATGATGGTGTGTAGGTTTTTTGTGTGAAACAGGTATTAGAGTAGGATGTTAACATATCATTTTGTTAATTATCAGTCAGCACAAACTACGTCTGAGGCAGATGTCAAATTGAATTTGTTCTGAAGAATGGACTAGATGGAAAGTCAGTGTGTCACCATTCATTCATCATCTCTGAATAGTGACCATCTGTACCAATCCATCAAGTAGATATTAAGCTATTTCACAGGATTATTGAAGACTGGGACCTGTTTTGTAGCATTACAGGAACATTCCAGTCTCCAGTATTCATCCTCTGGGGACCATGAATTACTGTACAAAATGTAATGTCAATGGTTTCAGTTTGAAGTTTCAGGCTTGACAAAATATTGGAAACATTCAGGACAAGGTCGTCTGAGTAGGGCAGGATACATTTTTGTAAACTAAAATTTTAGTTTACCAAAATGTATCCTGCCCTGGGTAAATCAGCCCAACTTCATCCCAATCAGCCTCTTTCTTTGAGTTTCCCTTCTGGCAGAATATGGGTCAATAGAGTGACCCAGTGCGGTGGATGAACTTGGCTTCTTGCACCCAGAGTTATTGAGCTGCAGAGGAGCGATGGAAGGCTCTTACCCCACCACAGGCATCAGAGAAAACATCTTGCTGCTCTGGCAGAAGAAAAAGGGAAAGAAGAACTTCACAGCTGCACACTGCTAAAGGGGGAAATGAGCGGCAGGCTTGGAAAGATTTACAACCTTCATAATAAATTTCACAGGAAGGATTACAGCATCACATTGTAAGTGTGCATATAGTGGAGGAGAAGCCGGCAGCACTTGGCCCAGTCGGGAATAGTTCTGTTAATAGCCTGGCCACCGCTGCTGTTATTGTTCGGGAGATGCTACGCCAGGCAGACTCCTCTTTAGATCAGATACAGCCAGTCTCAAAGGCAGACGCTGAGATTTCCTTTCTGCCATCCAGCTGCTATTTGTCAGGACTGAGAGCCTCTGAAGTTACAGCCAGCTGCCCTTGCTGATCAGCTCACTAAATTCTCACTGGATATGAGGCATTAAATTACACGCAAATGCCGAAAGTGCAATATTTGTCAATGAATTTTGAAGGGAGGGAGCACACAGAAACAAACGGATCATACATTTTATGAGAAAATACAGAACATAAACCCGTAGATATGTCCTTGTCTTGCACACTGACTCCTCTCCTTCCAGTGCATAACTCTAAGCAGAGTTATCACATATCTCTCATTCCATTTCAGCGTCTATCTGACCTGGATTGTTCCAGGACAGACCCACCAAATTCCACAGCTAACAAGTACCATGGGGCAGAAAAAGGGGGAAGGCCAATGAACGTCTTATCAGGAAAAAAAATACCACCAGCGTGCAATTAGCCACCAAGCGAGGGCATTTAAAGTTAATTTTCTGTGATAAAACAACTCGCGCACATACCAAGATCCCTGGGAAAGTTGTGTAACTTTGCTGTAACTCCAAAATGCTAAAAACCAGTCAGAATCACAAAAAAAAAAATTAAATGGGCCAGACTGATTCAGCCCAACAGCTCAGTACAGCCGTCCTCTCATCTTTTGTTGCTCGGGCGTGGGCTGTCAGATCGCATGTACACTGGCTGTCGTACATTGTGTAAGAGAAGGGGCATGCAGCAGAAGCCAGCGGTGTGACCCGACGCTGGCCCCTGACCTACACCCAATGGGAGTGAAGCTCAGCAGCGGGACACCGCGGCTGACATGACAGCTCCTGCTGTGAGGGGAACGGGCGAGGCACAGCTCACCTCTAATCCCCACCAGATCGGGCTTCATCGGGCTGGTACCCTGCCTGCAATGCTGCGCTCACATTCCTGCGGACGCCTCTGTGCGACCGGAGGAAGAGCCCCTGTTGAGCCCCGCGCAGAGGATGAAACTATAGTGTGGAAAATGATGTCTGACAGGTGAAAAATGTCCACGCGAAGCACGCAGATATTTGCTCACGCTTTGCATGTGAGCAGGTAATGCGGTCATGTGTGTGAGGTCCGCATGCAGCGGCATGTTTCAGACAGCATGTCACACACACAAGGCTTAAGATGTTGCCTTTGGGGCACAATGCCCAAAGCAAATAGTGCAGAGTTGAAGAAACAAGGGTGAGGCATTCAGGGGCTCCCTGAAAGCAATTATCCTGGCATGCATACACACACATGTGTGCGTGTACGCGTGCAGAGACACACACACACACACACACACACACACACACACACACACACACACACACACACACACACACACACAAAGAGTTCGGTCAGTCAGTAGTGAATGGCTTGACTCCTAAGACTCTGGCTCTCCAAACACACCCTCTTCCTGTTTTAGTAAGGAAAAACTGGGAGCAGCAATGGAGAGGAAGAGATGAGAGACACAGCAGGGTGAAGCAGAGACACCAGTATCATTACTCAACAGCCTGCAGACCTGTGGGCATTACGTCTGCTCAACTCCAGCTGACACGATTATTAAATCGAAGAAAAATGATATCTTAAAGAGAAATTTGTCATTAAACAAACATGGAAACGGCATTACAAGATTAGAGTACAGACAAAATGTGTCCTTTACTTAGACTTGGTTTGTGTGTGTTTTAAGGTGGACAATAATGCAACAACATCACAATGGAGCGGTCAGAATCGAATGGCCCTTATTGTATCGCTGAACTTTCAGTAGGTGAAGGAAAAGAGATGGGGGTCCTAGATAGGAATGCATTGTATTCCAGTTGTATAGGATATATTTGGTTTATTTACATGTATTTCACATATGTCATTACATATGATCAAATGTGTAGCTGCTGTGGTTGTGATTGATTGTTTGATGTGTGGGTTAATGTATTCTACCTTCAATACCTTTCTACCTAACCCTTTTAAGATAGATTTAAAGAGATTCATTGGTAATGAAAACAATGGTTTGCTGCAGACCTAGCTACACCTGAGCTAGCGAGCCTTACTGTTTTCCTTTTTGAATGACAAAGACAGACTACTGAACATGATGGTATGGAGAGTTAATCCTCATATCCTGAAGCGGAATGTACAATCTAGTTGATGCAACAGTTCATCGCAGCCAGTTCTTTGATGCTGGTTTGGCATGTTGTGGCGCTAAGCCTGTAGCACTTTTTACAGTACCACCCTCAACCAACATTCTTACCTCTTCAAGCCACTGCAAGGATCGTTCCTTTTTGACCGGGTCCTTGTCAAAAGATGTGGTGCAACAAAGTAAACCTTGTTTTAGTGATGTACCGTACGACCTGATGACTACAGAGCAGCTTCTCTGCTCAGGCTGTGAGACTCCTCAGCTCATCCTCAGCACAACCATCAGTGATGTCACCGGGTCGGATTGTTTACTTACGTACCTAAAGGCATCCGTTTGACACTGACACTGTTTCACGACCAGCAAACAGATCCTTATAGTAATTATAACAATCATTACCAGTTAAATATGAAATTCCTTACATAACTATTAATACAAAGTGTCAACAACGATAAAAATCAACATGTGTGGTGAGTTTTTTTTTTTTTTTTTTAACATGAAGCAAAAATACTTCAAGGATAAGAGGAAGCAGACGAGGGATGTTTAAACCACTAGTATGTGCGTGCGCATTGATAGGTTGGTACGATTCATGCGCAAAACACATCACATAATGGGTGTATGTAATGGTCCCAATACGCTCGAGCCAAATGTTGGACCTTCTGAGCACATGGTTTTCCCACATTAAAAGCAGAAAAACAAGAGGAAACCACTGGCTTTTATCCACAGGCACGAGGCGTGCAGACAGAGAGCATCAGCTAAAACATCAAGTATTTTAAAAAAAAGCAGGGGGGGATTACCGGAGGATAATTGTGTCAACATGGAAAGCTTTGCATGTATGAGAGGGGATACAGTGAATGGTTTTCAGTGTCACACAGTGTGGGAGGTGAAGGGAGGGACACTTTAAAAGCCTTTCATGCAAGACACTAGCAGTCTCTGAGGAAAAAGTGTGAGTTCCTCTCCTGGACAACAACGGATTTGTCACAGTGCGAATCAGGAGAGCCATATGGTGTCTTCCTGGACCTTGAGAAAAAGTCACTACTGTTTTCACTACTGTACAGAGAGGGGGAGTAATCATCAGAGTAGCTGGCTGGCGAGCGGATTCCCAGTTCCTGTGACTCCCCGAGGGGCCTCTGGGTCATTAAACCAGGGCTGCATGGCATACAACCACTCATTATTATACTTTAAGCCGTACTTATCTGAAGGCACATACACAATATCAGCTCATATATGACGCGATTCATGTGGAGGCATCATTTGCATGCAGCTTTTTCGAGACATCCCGAGGGAATGAAACAGAATCAGGAGAGCGCACAAATCAAAATGTGGCGTCATTATCCGGATTATGGAGTGCTGCGTGAATGAATCTGTAAGCAGCGCTGAGAGAACAAGCCTGCTGCATATTTCTTTCCTCTCCCCCGCTCAACTATCTGCAACATGTGACATTTTCACCTCCTCTCCGAGGCGAAGAGGCCCTCCAGGTCTGACCGCCGCAGTCCCTCCCATGACATCGGAGTGATATCTGGTCCAGCTGGGGCTCCACCTCTCCTCCCCTGGTCTGCCACTGCAGCCCCAGCTGGACCACTTCCACCCTAGCAGAGCACAAACACACATGTGCTGCAGCCGCCCCTCCATCCGTCCAACCAACACTGGATTCTTCATCCTTGAATGAGCTACTGTATTTTACACATTCGTGCCCCATGTATGACTGTGGAACAAGTGGTAACTCATGAGATTTTGCGAGGCAGGTCAGAGTTCATGTTGATGTAACTCTAAGTGGGATTCATAATAGTTAAAGGACACTTAGCTGTGGCCAATTTAGTAAATCCCTTCCAGTATCGGATAACATACAGCTAAATGTTATTGCTTTTTTTCTCCTTGCAGTTAATCTTTAGCAAGAAGGAACTTAAGTTATTACTAGTCACCGCAGCTTACACATCTCAGAAAATGGGTCCGTGTATTCGGCGAAGGCCATTTTCCAATCGTGGGTCAGCGGCCAAAAATGCAGTGATTTCTCCTCATGCACAAGTGAAAGCAGGCTGGGGAGGAGCCCAGCGAGCAACCCAGAAAACACACAAAACCCAAATAAAAGAAGACAGAAACGACAGGACCATGACACATTTACATTACATTACTTGCCCACCGCCCCCACTGCTCCAGGTGTCTACCCATGTAGCGGCAGAGTCACTTACTTACGAGAGCAAGGGGAGATGACTCACACGATGATGGCAGAGGATTTGCTGTCAACCATAAAATTAAAAGCGCATGTTAGGATTTTTTTTTAAAGATTTAAGTCCAATGCTAAGGGTGAACCTGATAATGTTAGTGAAAAGAAGCAGGCTACCTCACTGAGGAGTTGGAGGTGTGCCGCCTGCAGCTCTTCATTTAAGAGCGCCCCTTTGTTCCATTACTCCCACAGACTGTGTGAAAACGACTCCACGACGTGCGATTACATCCAGTGTGTTTCACCTCCAGGCTTGGTGAAATGTGACTCATGTCTATGTGTTCATATTTTATAACAAATGTATGCCTTGCTTATTGTATCATGTATTTTAGCCAGGAAATGGTTGAACGCTAATATTAGCTGTTGGCTTACAGAAGCTAACAAGTCATCAAATATGCTGTTTTACCTTAAGAAATGGCCCAACATCTCTGCAGATCTGCACTATCCATTCTCGTTTCAGTTGCTGGAAGCAGTGAAATTAAAACAATTGTCAGATTCTCTATGTTTATACGGCATGCAGTCTAGAAACATACCAAAAAGTACCACATTTCAGCTTCTCACCCTAAGCGTAATGTCAGAGGAAAATGGCCGCTGTGTGAATAGTATGGTCAATTACCGCTGCTGCAATGCGCAAATTAGTTGGTGGGGAAATGCCACCACTGCGGCAACCCTGTTGTAAACTATTAGGATTACAAAGGAGCCTGCTTCTCTCTACCTCAAACTGAAATCAAGGACCAAATATTCTTTTTTTTTTCAATTACTCAGAATTTCAAGTGGCATTTGCCACTGTTCAGCTATAAATTTGGCACTGTTCAAGCCTGGCAGCTGTAGTAATGAAGGTCAACGGGGCTCAGTGGACAATTGTTTCAGGGTAGGCCTATACTTTCCAGTATAATTAGCTTAATAATAGCATTGGCCCCCTACCATCAGTTCAATTAGAAGCAGGAAATAATAGCAAATTGTGCTCCATCTCAAAGGACCTTTGACCATCAGACTTTCCATTATTCCACTTTAGCTCCTCCTGGGTGGCAAATTCTCTGTAAGATATAATTATTCCCAGCCGGTCTCGGTGAGATCAGACCTGTAAGATGTCTGTCACCTGTTGTTCAAACAGCCAAACATCTATACCAGGCCTGTTGCTCCCCCTGCTCTTCCTGTGCCTGGGCCTTTGATCAATAATTCTGTGGTCACCATCACCATCAATATGTGAACCAGAGAGGGGGCCATTGTCATCTAATTACAGGCCTACTGCTCTCTGTGAACTGAGCCAGTGCCTGGGTGAGTGTGATTAAAAGTCAGCTGGGGCATGTGTCGGTTCGAGCGGCTCTTTCAACTGGAACCAGCAGCTTGGAAACACAGCCCGGCCAAACAAAGCTTTCTTCAGCACGCTCCGGTCGAGTCTGAAACTATTGGTGGTGACGTTTCTCTCTGATGGAGGTTCACAGAAGTTAGGAGCAACGTGATTGAGCATCTAATTTGTAATGAAATTGAGAGCACCTGCGACATCTGGAGAGGCTGAACCTGACGCACACATGGGTTCATCCTCAGAGCGAGAGGAGGGGAACATCGGGACAATAGCTGATGGCATCACAGGACGGACATTAACCATCTGAGACCTTGTGTTACGAGCCAACACCATTGTTTGTCTTGACTGAGATGAAGTATTGTAAGCACAATAGGATCTTGAGAGCTCAGATGTGTATGAGCGTGTGTTTATGTGCCTTCATGTCCATCCGTATGTACAGTATGTACTTTAATTCCACCCCCTCCTGTGATAGCAGGGATCAGTAAAGTTTTATTTGGTTTTCAAGCCTACAGATAATCAGTTCAAGATGACGACCAAGCCAGGCTGCATCTAGCCCGCAATAAACCTACAGTAGTGGATGGAGGAGGACCTTTCCTGAGGGAACCCTCACAGGAAACACCTTCTCCTTTATTATCTTTCCTGCTGTTATCGCTGGCAGCGCCTGCTTGCTCTCTCCTCGCCGTCCTAATCTCCATGGCTGGGGCGGATTGCACGCCATCCCGGCATAAGTTCTCTTTCTCAGGGCCCTTCTTCTCCCGCATGCATCTTCCAGGGCCACTCTCCTCACATAACCTTGCAATTTATCCAAAGGCATGATCAGATAGCAGAAATGAAGGACTTGGTATGTTGACCCCGTTCAGCTGCTAGTTAATAAAATCAATGCGCTGTATCTACTTGTTGTGGCTCCTTATAATTCCCGTTAAGTGGAAAGGGCAAGCTCAAGAAAGCGTCTCAGACTCACGCATGTGTTTCTCAGTGATTAAGAATTAGTGCGCGCCTCTCATCTGCAGCAATCATGTTCTTACATCTATCACGATCTGAGGCCCGGAGCAGATGTAGGTCTGGGGGCTGAGTTTAGGTGACAACAGCACACATATGCAATCACGGCCACAGCTAGATTTATGATACGGCACAATGAGTTCATATTAATTCACAAGCAAAACCGTTGCAGAAGCTCAAACTCCAGATGTGCTCTAATGTGACTTCATTGACTCCAGTTACAGTCAAGAGGAGACTGTTTATTTTCATTACCTTAAAGGTCAAAGGTCGCTAATGAAGTGCATTAAAACGAGTGCATCAAAGGGAATGATGGAATGTAACTAAGTACATTTAGCCAAGTACTGTACTTAGGTACAATTTTGAGGTACTTGTACATGACTATTTCCATTTTCTAAACTCCTCTTGATTTTGGAGGGAAATATTCAACTTTTTACTCCACTACATTTATTTGATAACTTAAATCTCTTTTATGATGTGGGAGGATAATAGGTTGAAACCATTTGTACCTTGCTGAATCCCTGTTATCTCAGCTGCACATGGGCCGTAGCTGTAGGTTTCTATCCCAATTTGTCATAGCGGCTGGAAGAAGACCACCCTCTATGAAAACATATTTAATTCATTTTGATACTTATCAAACAGTACTCACTCGGCAACCTCAATACAGCTGATTTTTTTCATCGAAAACCCTGAGAACTGTTGAGAAACATCCTATATCACAATGTTTAATATAGAGGAAAACATTCCTGGATCGGTCCCTTGTTCAGATCAGAACCAAAACTTTATAGGGTCTATCCTGGGCTGAGACTCATCCTCCAAGTTACATGGAAATGCATTTTGGAGCTTTTGTTTAATCCGGCTCGAAAAAAACAACCGACCAACAAACTGAAAGATCCAGGAATTTTCTCTCACTGTGTTCAACATTGTGAGACTGGGCATTTATTAATTTCTCAGGTAACCCTCATGGATCCTGAAGAACAAAATCAGGTGTATACAGGTGGCTGCAATCTACACACAAAAAGGGACGGCTCTACTGAGTGACATTCTTGCTGCTTGAGAATTGAATGAAGATGTAGACAAATGGCGTGTCTTGCAGTATCAAAGAAAGCGATACAGCTTTCGTGTATCCGTTCCTTTATTGAGATCCTCAAGTTCACGGGGTCTTTTCTAGGCCGAGACCCGTCCTCTATCCAATTTTTATGGAAATCTCTTCAGTAGTTTCTGTGTAATCCGGTTCACAAACCAAGCAACACGCAAATGGACACAGGTGAGAACAGGACCTCCTTGCGGAGGCATAAAGCACAGAGGCATTTTAATGCCACTTAGAAAAAAAACTCTGATCCTGAAAAATGCTGAATATCGAATCCAATCCCGATTGTTTAACCGTCGATATGTGTTATAACACATCTTAGCGTACGTTTAATGTTGACTGCTTAACATTATGTACTACGGGTTTACAGTGTACATAGCACTAAAGACGGACCAGCTACTTAGTCAATAAAAGTGAAGCTGGACTGAATATAGCTGCATTTTTTCCCATTGTAATTATTTTTTTTCAGCACTGTACCTGTCTGATCCAACACGGCAACTGACACTTTTTGTGCTACATAAAAAAAAACCTATGTAGCATTTAGCGTGCATCTATAAGACTCGTGCGTATATTTAGGATCAGGAGTTTAAAGAGATGGGAAATGTCCTGCAGCTGAACCCCACGCTAATGTCTTTATGCACATAAAGAACGAGCTGGCATAACAGAGTTAATCAACAATCAATCCTTGTGAGTCATAATCCAGTATAAACCATCAATATTTGGCAGCCAGATCCAGCCTGCGGGCTAAAACGGAAACCTGCAGCCAGCGGTCTATAACAGCAGTGTTAACAAGTCCCGCTGCTGTGCCCTGATCCTCCTCGATCATACCCCGGCCCGGAGATGAAGGGGCTTTGTCCACGCAGCTCTGAAGACACAACACCCTCTGTGCTGATACATGAGCTGCTGTTTCATCCCCACAGCTCATTGTAAATAACAGTAAAGCCAAACTCAAGCTCTTTCCATGGGAAACAAACCTGCTTTGTGTTCCTCTGTGCGTATATCTGCCCTCAAGTACTGTACGCCTGTCTTCCTCACAGTACTGGACTCCAGGGCCCGTGCAGAGGGGCCCCATCTGCATAGCTGAACATCAAAATTACTGGTTAAGTTTATGGGTCCTGCTCTGTGACGCTCAGGTTTCTGCTCATCTGGTCTACATAACACATGAGCTGCGAGGCCGTATCACTTGGGAATCTGTACTGTCTGATTTACTCTTTACGAGAGCGGCTCCAAGACTCCATTACAATTACAACACTGCTCTATATGTAGCATCAGTCCATCCTGATGATGACTGGTCCCTTTTCGTAATGAATTAATCCGGTAAAAGGAGTATTCAAAATGTTGAGTATGTAGATTATTGTTTATTTATTATTGGTCTAGTGAAATAGTCTGTGAAATAAGACAATAAATAACTCCAAGAGTACCGACCTGTCTGATTTGTCAGGAAAAGAAGGTTGGTGAATATAGAAGAGTGTTTGACAAAACAGACACCACCATCATAATCCTCAGAGATTCATTATCATGTTATCATGTTGACCATTACACTAATTCCAATCAGGAATAGCATACATCTGATGTTGGGGGTCTGTGAAAAATATAAAATCATGATTTGATTAAAAAAATACATCCACATATTTGTATCAAGGATGAAAATAAACCACCATATAGGAATATAAACTAGTGTGTTCTTATCAATCTGTGACTATGACTACACTAACAGCTACTTTACCGTAGCCTACATAGCTTTCATCAACTCAGGCATGTGTTTTGTTCAAGAAAACATGAAAACTAGCTAGCAGGCTAGAGAAGAAACTAAAACAATTGTATTAAACCGGCTAAATGTAACAGAAAGTGAACAGTTGAAATAGCTAACTAAACAGAATGATAAACAGTTGATATCATGAGCTAAAAGACAGATGATTCAAACATAGAAACTGTTTAAAAAATCCCATGCACTTTCAGTAAATACTTGGCGGGGGATTGGACGAAACATCTGTCCGTCACAATCTATCACAGGCAACGACCATGTGTTTGGCCACAAGCATATAGCTTGAAGCCTGGCAAGATGGATATCTGATATAGCATGGTGACGTGGTCCTGTGAATCCAGCTGTCACGCTGGGTTCAAACAGCTCAAAGTAATGAATAAAAAGATTTAACTGGCCTAGCCAAGATGAAATAGTTAGCTCAACACAATGATGACAAGTAGAAATAATTAGCTTAACACAATGATGGCGAGTTGAAATAGTCAACATATGATATGTTAGTCATCTGATATGACTGTGCTGGTGCGTCATACAAGGAGCTTTAATGACCACTACTACTACTACTGAAGTAGGTTACACACTTGTCAGCAGCACTGCAGTGTCCCGGCACAGTCAGACAGCTAATCTGGCTGACAGCATCACTGCATTTTTTTAGCAGCCAGCCAAGAAAAACTTTCTGAGCTTGAAGGTTAATAAACCATGTTAACGGTGTGCCGAATGTCAGTATTTCAATTTGTTGCTTTGATTTGGATTTTAATTGGAGGGCAGTGTTGCTGTGTGGGTCTGTGGCTGAGCACAAATTACATATGACATATTAATATAGGCCTGTGGATCAGTGGTACAGTGCGGTGCTTTGGATGAGAGCGTTTAAACCATCAAACAACAGTGTGTGTTTGAGTGAACCCTGAAGTGTTGAGAGAGACCCATCAGTCGAGCCGGGCGATGACAGTTGGAGTCATCAAAGACACTTTACTGCTACTGCATCTCACAAAAACCCCAAACAATGGCAGGAAGGGGCCGCGGGTCTTCAGGAGATGAGCCACACACAAACGTCTTCAAGCAGTATTCATCAGACTGGCGCTGAGGTTGGGGGGGCTCCATCCATTTCCTGTTTTTACCTCCCAGCTAAGCGGTGACGAGGGCCTGCGTGTGCCAACACCCCTAATGACTCAAAACTTGTGAGGCGCTACTAATACAATCATTCAATACTCTATTATGCCCAGAATGGAAGTGGAGCAGACCGTGCATCCTCAGGTCCACACGTGTGTATTGGCAACAACACCATCTCATCATTAATGGTGACCAGAAATGATGCCAGTGACTGTGTGTCTCCAGCTATGAACACAATGGTTTGTTAAGAGGCTCCTAACGCAGAGGACATCCTCCCCATATGGCTGAGGGAGCCTGGCTCCACAACTAATCTGCTCCCACTGTTTATAAAATAAACAGGCCCCGAACACTAACCTACAGGCTGCCCAGTTTCCCCCCTTCATCGCATCTGGCTGACCTTTGACCTGGACTGTTTGAACTGTGCTTCCTGTCCAGCGCTACATGCATATGGCATCACGGCAAAATCTGCACTGTAGGCATTTATCATGCAGCGGAAGAGGGGATTACCAACACGTCCCCGTGGAGGTGGCACATGTGGCAGCCACCAACCCACACACGAGCACAGAGAGGGTAACAGCCAGCGCCGGAAAGTAACTCAGTCCATTAGTACTGATCTCAGGTACAACACAAGGTACTTGTAGTTAACTTGAGTATTTCCATTTGCCACTACTTTATACTTTTTACTCCATTACATGTACTTGATAACTTAAGTTACTAATTAATTTGCATATTTAATGCTGCATTAGAGCCAAAGTGGTACATTTTTTAATTAGATTATTAACTCCACCAAGGAGTGTATGTTTTCACCCGTGTCTGTCTGTTTGTTGGTTTGTCAACTACAGAATGAACATGCAATGTTTTTTTTCATTGTTATAAAGCGGCATTATATAGCAAATGTTTTTTTTGTGTGACCACCTTCATAAATACAAATACTAGTTTTCAGTTACAATATAATCAGCTGTAACGTCAGAGGAGCTAACTAGCTAATGACAGCTACAATTAGCAGCAGCTCGCAGCTACTTTAGCTACAAGCAAAGCTATATGTCCATTTGGAAACTTGTAAATCAGAAAGAGTTGAGGCAGAGCAGCCAGGGGTCTTTAGGGGGAAACCAGAAAACATTTTCCATCAAGGTGATATTTGAAGCTGTCATTTGAATGTAAAAAAGCTACATCGTGTTGCTGTAAAGGGCATTTTTCCACTTTTGTTATAATTTTCAGGGAATGGATGTTGCTGATTTAGGTGGCTGGTGTCTATGAGTGAGCGCAATTCGATGATCCAAATAAAAATCTGGATCCAACAGATTTAAACATGTTTTATTTGATATTGGATTAGCGTTGATTGAAATAAAGGGGGCTAGTGGGCCTTGGCAGAGGTATACGGTCTACTTAGTGCCATTCTGGTTTTACATGAAAAAAAAACCATGATTTTAATAATAAGAAAAATTGAACATCAGTTCCAGTAATTGGACCACACATAGTCTGCAGTACATATGTAAATAAATGTATAATTTACTTTTGCTTGTAATTGTGATACTTAGGTACATTTAATATAAAACAGTAAGACTTTTTACATAGGCACTATTTATATGGGTGACTTTTACTTTTACATAGTTAATATTTTATATTACAAAAGTAATATTTCAGAACAATATCTTCACCTTTGCTCAAGCTTCTTAGAACACTGGTTCCAGCCCAGACCTTTCTTTATGAATCATTAAGAGTCAGGTGTGGTAACTAATGAAGAAAAGGAGCTTCAGCAGCCAGACACCACGCTATAAAAGTGCAAATGAGCATGCATTTAGATAAGGCTCCAATTTAGCGGTGTGAAGTTACTTCTAATTACAAAATCTGTGCCAGTTAAAGCCAACAGCATTACCTTTTCAAAACAAGGCTGTTTTCACACAGACATCCCCACCAGACACCCCCGCCCCTTCTCTCTGGGAGCCCCGAGCCTGTTAGGCCCACTGATGGTGGAATGAGACGAGATAAGCCCATGGTCGGCCTCCATCAACACGTGAGGCTTGCCAAAGCGAGTAGAGTTACAGACAGGCACTCCTCTGGGGCTCAGTGGGAGTGGGAGCGGGCTGCTCAGACATGGGAGGCTGCTAATCTGCCCCCAGCCGGCCTGCTGATGCCCACCATCTGTGTCTGTAACTCATCACCCACTGGCCAGGAGCCTCCGCAGGCGCACTCACAAGTAAACAAACACCCAGAGAGAGCCATTTCACAGCTAATTCTCTACCTGGCTCTGTTAATTACTGATTATCAGTGTGCCACCCAAAAAGCCGAGGACAGGAGCCAGTGGAGAGAGGCGAGAGGGGACAATGAGGAGCCAGCTGTGAAGAGGGGCCCGCTAACTTCAGGTTGCTTCATTGTCCTCATTACAGAGGGAATTAGTGTCGGACAAAACAGAAAAATAGATCAGTCAGAACATATTAAAAAAAAAAGATTGTGACAGGCTTAATCACCACCAGCAGGGACTGACGGCTGAGTCAAGTCAACAGTCTCCACGAGTGTCAGGAAAAGTGGAGCTGCTGCTTCTGCTTCATTTGCTTGACGAGACTTCACAGCCATAATTGCGCATGCCTGTGGCAGTACTGAGCCAGGGGATGTAAGGGGGTTAAGAGGTCAGCGGGATGGGTGCAGGGAGGCAGAAGAGGACAACTGATGGAGATTAAAATGAAACGCCTAAAACTCCTCGAGGAGTATGACGGCCACGCAGGTGTGCAGCACTTACCCCCCCTGTAACCCCCACACGCCCATCGTTTGGAACTAAAATATCCTGTAGGCGTAGCAGCAGGTGATTAGCAGACACAATTACTATGCCTCACTTACCTTTATACCACTCGCCCGCAGGTTTGAATCCCACTTGACAGGGAGAGCCTTGTTGCTCCGTGTGGTTTTTAACCCCCTAAAAACCACTAAATGGCTGTGGTTTTCAAGTTTGTTTTTCACTGACTCCTGCTAAGGCACTGTATGAAAATCGCTTTCTTCCCTCGTGAGATACACTGTAAACAAAACAGTTGAAAAACATGCCCTCTGTGAGCAGCATGAATTATAAAGGGGTGTTTTTCCATTTGCAGAGAACAACAGGAATGCCTGCACGGTGTAGGGCCAGTAACCTCTGTCAGTTCTGAAACAGTATGCGTGGACCTTAATGGTTAAAACATATAGAACATTATCTTTACCTAAGAGTGTGCCATTTCACTGCTAGCAGTCGCTTTCACTTAAATACACTGTATTCAATTTCATTTTTTAGGGGTCTCACTGCTCATTACCACTTATCAACAACAGATAAAAGGACAAGTGATGTGGGATCATGGGAGTTGTTGTCTTCATTGTTAACCAACCACCGTGAATATCTGATGTGACTCAGGCAGAAATGTTCACGGACAAGGTTAAGTTTTACATTTTTACTCACGCTGTGTTTGGTCACGTTTTTGGACTTCCCTCCTCACTTTCTGACTTCCGACCATTATCTGATGATCATAGATTTCTTTTGGTTTGAACATTGTGAGAGGCATTTAGGGAAATGTAAGTACAAAGCTCACCAAAACACATAACAAAGGCAGTTCTTTTTAAGGCAGAAATGTCCAACACATCCTCATACCTGAACGACTGAATAGGTCCGTAGCCAGTGACTCCCAAAACATCATGACTGTTGCAGTGTACCAGCAACAGGCACCCTGGTCCTTTGTCACACACTCGCAGTTTGGTTGGGTAAAGGTGAGAAAACTACCTGGTTAGGTTCAGAGAAACATTACAGTTCAGGATGTATGGGATGTATGAAACAAAAGGTAACTACGTTAGTCATGTAAACTGAAATAACCTACAATTTTCTTTTTTAGCTGTTTATATCACCTCACTTGACTTCTTTCTTTGCTGTCGTAATAATCAGGTCGCTGCCTATCAAGAAGCATAAGTTAGTTATAAAAAGGCGCTTTCAGAGTCCACCTTTTAAGTGTTTTTCCCATGAGGACAGCCTGGAAATGTCACATATATATAAATAATTTTCGAATTAATACTGAACTTCACATCATGTAGAGCTAATCTTTATTTTATTGCACATTCAGTGCAACCCAGCTGAGGTGAAAAGTGCTGAAGCCCTTCAGAATGTGCCCTGGTATTCAGTAAGAGTTGTAGTAACTGGTCATCTAGTTGCTCTTGGTTCAAAAATAGACAGCAGGACAAAAAGAATGCACTATTTTCTTTTTTTTACCATCATTTTGGCAATTGCTAATCCCACTCCCAGAACGTAATAAACTTAAAATCAGAGTTGACATGAGAAATTAGGATGCAGGGTGTTGCATTCTTATTATTCAACGGGAGTGTCCAAACCAAGCATCACTAGCCCTCAGGTTAGGACCTCCTCCCTACCCCAACAGTTTTCACACAGTCCCTAAAGTAGGGTGGTGTGTCCACTGGGAGAGGCTGGAATAAGACCCGCGATGACATTTAAAGCACTCTGCTAAATGCACCCATGAGAATTTTTGGTTGTTATTCTATGTCGAATCTACCAGCTAAATATTAACCGTTTATGTAGCCATCTGTAGACCGTAAATGGAAGCAAAGTCATACAGTGGAAACAGCATAGGTGCCAAAGCTACATTTCCAGGAGACACAGAGCCTTGTATATCGTGATGGAACCGTCAGGCCTGCAGGCACTGCTCCAGACTTAAAACACTGGCATGTATTTATAACATTATTTAACAGCAGTCTTTGTCTCGGGTGGTCAGACGTATCTGACTGCAGCCAGAAGACGGGGGAATATTTACGAAGCTGCAATATGTCTGGAAGGAGAGCCGTCACGTTTCCATTCACGAAGGAACCAGCATTAATCCGACGTACACACTACAATGTTGCAGAAACAACAGGCAGCTGCAAATCATTCATTTTAGAGGTGTTAAGTGGGAAAAGAGCGGAGAGAGGGGGAAATAAAAGTGAGGGGTTTTTCTTTGGCAGACGAACAGAAGAGGCCCAAGCTGAAAGAACAACACGGGGATGATTCAATTATCCAGCCAGGGATCCCCCGTCCTCTCGTCATGCCACGAAGACTAATGTTTTCCCTCGGCGCAATAAATAACTTTTTATTCCCACTGCCACGGAAAGTTCACCTGCGCAGGCGATCACAATGTCTGCCCTCATATTTGTTACCGCGGCCTTTTAATTTGACCTGAGCCAACCTGTCATGCTCCATCAAACGTGGGAATCGGATACCTCAGGAACACAGGCGCCTTTGCTTTGCGTTATGCCATCCCCAACCCCCCACGGGCCCTCCTGTGCCTTAACGCGTCGAGCCTGGGAGCAGAGAGAAAGTCACCCGCATCACATGAATCAAGCACTGTGACAGGGGTCCGTTGGGTCTGGGATCACATGGAGGATCACAAGTCTCTCTTTTTACTGCTCCCTCACCCATCTCTGCTCGCTGGGGATGAGAGAGGCGGGATGGCCCTCTAAAGGCATATATTTCCGTTGATGAAGAGATAAATCAGATCATTTCTGGAGTAAGGAAGGGAGCACAGAGGGAGCCTTCTTGGTCGTCCCCCTTTGAGATGTAAATGGCACGGTGGCACTGAAAGAGGGCCAGGTGTCCGATGCAAAGAGGGAAAGCGTGACGGTGCATGCATTCCTCAGGGACCAGGACCATTAACTGTTGCTGTGCCTCATGTGGGCAAACATCAACAGATCCCATAATGGTCCATAATGGCCCTGGTGGAATGACACTATGGTAAGTATGATGAATAGCTATAGACAGGTACTTTCTTTCAAGTAAGTCACATCCACCGACGCCGAGCCTACCTACAGTAAGACTGATTATGTTGAGCATATCGAACAGTTAGTCTAAATACAGTAACAATTCCCAAATCATGCGCAACCTTTCCCCCTTATCTTTTAATCTCGGCTCTAAAGCGCTCGTGGCCAGAGGTCAACAGCTGCAGCTCACGCCTTGCCGGACGATTAGAAATGAGTTAGCAGGCTTTCCGAGGTCATCAAGGTAGCAATTTGCAGTGAACTCTTTAACCCTGAGGCAAGAACCTCCAGTATCTCACACCTTAAGGTGGGGGGAAAAAAAGGCATTCGACAGTTCAAACAGTGAATTAAGAAAAGAACAGCAACCTGTCATTAGTCTAAACGAGCAGAGGGACCAGGATGACCTCCGTGGGGGGAATCTGTTCAAGCTGAAACGAAAGGTTTGGAGGAGAGAGGTCAAATATTTGTGTCATGAGTGGCCTCGCAATCTTTTTTCATTTGCAGTATGCACAGACAGACACACCAAAACACGGACTCCCATTTGATAAGAGTATGTTCTATGTAGACCTGTCTGAGGTGATAGATGTGACAGCAGTGGAGGATAAGAACATGGATAACTGCAGAGTTTACATTCCATCATTATGCTGACAGTTACAGTGAAATTGAACTAATCATCACTTCATTTTAGGAAAGCCAAGACCCCAATTTGGTGAACACTGAAGTGTATAGTATGAAACATTTCTGCATTATGATGTCTAAAAATGATGAGTGGACCTTTGGAAAATGTTTTGTTGACATGGCCCTTTACATTATCACACATGCAGGTGATTGGTCAGAGTGGGGAAGGAAGTTGGTGAAGTAGCCAGCCATTCTATTATGTTAGCCAATCTTAGTCTGTGTTGCTCAGTCACTGTTTGCACACAGCAACTCCCACAGTCCTACGCTTATTCACGTCAATTGCTGCGCCTGAGCGCGGCAGTGATTTACGCACTGTGCATTTAAATGAAAAGTTCAATTTCTGGGAAATATCCTTATCCACTTTATTTTTTTGCAGAGAGTTAGGCTATAAGAGTTAATTGATACCACTCCCATGTCTGTACACTAAACATGTTCCTGCAGGAAGACAGCAGCCAGTTAGCTCAGCTGAACATATCCCAAACAGCGAACCTGACTCAGTCCAAAGATAACAAAGTCTCTCACCAGCGCCACCGAAAGACACTTATTAAGAACAAGAAAAAAGGGCTAGCACAAAACCCACAGTTTTTGTTTAGGATAAACAATCGAGGGGTAACTTCTTAGTCTGTGCTCAGTTTAGCTGACTGGCTGCTGGCTGTATAGTGACAGACAAGAGTTCAATTTTCGCAGTTAAGTCTCAGCAAGACAAGAAATAATCGCTGTGCTGTTAAACTTTGGCACCCCATGAGAATGACTTTTTGCCCCCTTGTTATGTGTTATGATAAAAAAACAACACGTAAATGTATTATTTCAACAAACTAACACTGTAGACTACACTGATGTCAAATAAGTGTATAGTATGCTTTAGTGAGGCAGCTGTGGCTGACTGTGAGTGGATCATCTGCTGATTGGCTCCACATTTAAAGCTTCCTTCACACTAAAAACTTATCGGGCCTCAGAACCCTTACCTCACCCATGTGGTCTTGTACCTATGGCACCATGTCCATGCTCCTGATGGTTGGGCCGGCACCTTGCATGGAGTAAAGCTAATTGCTGGAACGCACTATATACAGTTAACGCTGTCCCTTAACTTTACATGAAGTCATGTTGCGTTATTCTCAGAAATGAAAGAAGTCAGCAGTTGAAACTGAGACTTTTGACTATACTGAGCATAACTCATGGGACATATAAAGGTTTTCTGTTCTTTCATTGTGTTGTTCTTAACTGTTCTCATGTGTTATGTTGTGAAACATTATTAAAAATGTCCAGCATAAAAGGGAAACAAGCACAGGGTGCCACATTATCATGCAGGGAGCCACCTCGGAGCCGCAGCGTCATGTTAAAGTCATGACTCTGGAGCTCCATCTGGTGGTGAAAACATTACATCACATACAGCAAGAACAACACAGGTACAAGGCTTTATGTGTTTACATTTGAGCTGCAGCGATTAGTTGATTAATCAATTAGTTATTTTGTTTGCCAAGTATCAACCATGTCTGTCATTTTTCAAGCAAAATTATCAAAACTTTTACTGGGACCAGCTTCTTAGATGTGAGAATTTGTTGATTATTTTTGTTATGGTATTAAATTAAGTCTGAGTTTTTTTAATTGTTGGTTTGACAAAAGAAGCAATGTGAATGTCACTTCGGGCATTTTCGGCATTTTTCACATTTCTTTGATATTCTAAAAACTAATAAAGAGATAATCAGCTGATAAATCAATGATACAATATTACCATACAATATAACTAATTGCTGCTGTAGCTCAAATACATTTTCCTAAATGATGCTAATGAATACAACATGAAAAGGTTGAAGTCAGCTTTAAACAAGTATTTATTTGTAAAAATTTTAACTCACAATAATGCATTCTGCCCCATGGTTGTCAAACATCTTTTAGAACCCTAATGTGAAAGGTACAATACCAATCCGTCTTTACATTTGCAAAGATTACCCCTAAATTTCAGATGAACTTATTTTTTAGTTACAAAACCTGATCTAAATATTCTGTCATATAAGTCAAATGATTTTAGAGACATCCCTTCAGCAGTGTCAGGCAACTGCTCAATAAAATATAGCATTATAGATTGAAAAATAGATTCCGTTACAAAACAAATTGTTATTTTCATATCTACACAATGAGCATTAAATTAAAATATAACATCAGCAAAATGTGAGGTGTATAATATAAGCAACTAAAAGCTATTGCATACAGGCAGGTGGCTGCTGGAAAATGTGTTATCCTTTTACACCCCCATTGCTTTTTATAACCGATCAAACATGCATCTTTTAGTTGAAACTTTTTTTTTTATATTAATTACACACACAAACACATAATACACATGTGTGCTTATGCTTGTCAAATCTCCCTTTACCTTTTATCATTGCGTTGAAAGTTAGAAAACAGACTTGGACCATCATAGCAAAAGATTGTCCATTATGTTTTGAAAAAACCTCCACAGGTCTTCATAATTCCCAGAGAAATGAGCTTTCCAAAACACAAAAGCTACAAATATCCCCCAAAAAATCTTGAGAGCACTTGACTCCTGTTATAAACAGAGTAAGCCTGGTCACAGGTAGCGGTCGCGGGTTATCTCAAAACAATACAGTCTTGATCTGCTTTGGAAATTCTAGCAAATATATTTAAAAGAAAATTAGACCCAACACACCAACAAGATGTTCTTGGCTCCAACTTGATGTTTGAGCCAAGAGGAAGGTCAGCACCATTAGGTGATTGGCACTCACTGACCATCAAAGGTGCCACAGGAAACGCATGCAAAATACATACATTACATAGATTTGCATTTGGCAAGAGACAGCTTTGAGACTGATTAGCTTTTAAGAAGGCAGGAATGTGTCATACAGTGAGGAATGCCCAGTGTTCTCCTCTCTGCTGCCAAACTAATATGAATTACTGCTGCTCCGCAGTGGCTGGAAGTGCCTGGCACAGTGAATATTGGAGTTAAACCACATCAATTCAACTGATGCTGAAATGTGACCATTTGTGCACTAGAAAGGCATGCACAAACAAGTGTTGTGTTGTAACTGTAAATAAATAGTGCTTTGAAAAAGTCATTAATGTGGTTTGACTCACGAAGATGATTAAGAAAACATAACATGAAATGCACAAGTTCCCTACTGGGAAAAACAAAACTAAATGGAAGCTCAACGTCAGAATAACAACACCTCCCAATGTTTGTGAATCCTTAAAGGAATCCCATCCCTGCTGTGATCAGCTTTACTGACAGGGAATGTAACAGGAATACAGCTGAAAGCGCTGCGAGGCCGCCCTCTAGTGAACAAAACCTCTCACGAAACATAATGGCTTGAGAAGTTGAAAAGCATATCAGGGGCCTCATTTATAAAACAAACAGATCCATTTTGAAGTATAAGTACTCATTTATAAAACATTACTCTGACGCGGAAGTGATCTTGTTTCTAGAAAAATCTAGAACTGACCCAAGTGATTTTCCTAGTGGTTAGGAAGGGGTATTGCAGTTTGGGACACACTGTCTATCCAAGCCAGTGGAGAACTTTGCATGAGCTTGATGAACAATGTGCAGCAGACACACTCCTCAATGCTCAGCGTTTAACTTTTTTGTCAACACACTAGTTAGTCCATCGAATAATACATGTTGCCTGGCTTCCATCTCCACCGTAACCGTGATCTCGCATAAAAAAAAGGTTGATTTCGTCTTTGATTATCTGGTCCATGGCTATTCCTTGCTAAGATCTAATTTGTGCTGGATTAAAGTAAGGGGAAATCACAAGACAGGTGTTCAGCATCTTTTATAACAAACGAACTTAGACGGCAATAGAGAACTTTTTTGCTTAGACCTATCAAGTTAATAACTAACTGCACGATGTAAAGGCTGTAAAGGAAACAAAAAACAGAAAAATTGCGTATAGATTAGTTCTCTGTAAGTCTCACTTCCACTATGCCATTCAGCCTGCTGTCAGAAACAAAGGATGAGCAACAGCACAACCGAAGTACATCTACCGTTGTGCAACTAAAAGAGGAAGAGGCAATGCTGTCCACAGTCACTGTCCCCAGCTAACGGTGAAACAACTAAAAATAACTGTGGAAACTCTCCAATGCAAAAGATAAGGAACCCCACTGATGGAGGAGGCAAAGAGGGGAAAGAGGGAGTGACAGAAACCGAGGAAAACAAGACTGAACAGACTCAATGGAGAGCGCTCTGGTGTTGTGTCAGTCTGTTTCCTCGCTGATAGATTTCTCATTACCACTGAACCAGCACCGTGTCTAGTAAGTCAGGAAGTAACTAAATCTGTCTCCTTATGAACTGCGTGTTTTCATCGCACTGAGATGAGGGTTTCTGGTGAAACGGAGATTCTTGCTGGGGTTTCTAGCGGTAACCATGTTGCTAACGCCATCTTTTCGACTGCGGCGGCAACAGTAAAACAACAGGGAAACGCTTCGAGTGTGGAATTTGAAAAGTCTTTTTCCAGTTTAAACACACTGTGAAATTTTCTTGAGACTAAATTCAAATATAAATCAGATCTTTTTTTTTTATAAATGAGTCCCCTGGAGTTTACGTCCATTGCTGCACAGCATTGCTAATGCGCTCAATAGTGTTGAATTTAAGTGGACATATATAGAAAAACTGCACAC
>CAEMYA010000002.1:1860151-1907257 GCA_903131615.1 Diplodus sargus | reverse complement strand
AAGATGGGATTTAAAAGCATAAACAGTGTCAGCAGATTGGACACCAACTTAAACACTGTTCCAAAACTGAGGTGCAAATACAGCAAATTCTCTATCATGTTTAGACATTAACATGGACAGCTGGCAGGCCTGACCCTGCAGATCTAACAGGCCTTTTTGGACAGCAAAGAGTTAAGAGTTCACTGATGGCGCCTCGCCATGTCGAGCTTTGTTAGCCATGAGTAAGATTGTAAAATGGATTCTGAAATAAACTGGTTATCAGCAAAATTCCGCAGTCTGAAACCAAGTGATATTTTGGGCACAGACAGGGATAAAGCACAAGAGTGTGTGGAAATAAAAGCATGAACAATTTTCTACAATTTCTAAAAGACATTACTCTGATACTCCTGTGTTCCTGATTTGGTAGAAATACGATACTACTATTCTTTTAATGTTTTAATGATCAAAATTGAAACGTATTTGACATACACAGTATTTGGCCATCAGACCATGGATACTTGACCCAAACCCACGGGGATCAGGTGTGGTGGGCTGGGCCGGATAAAGACCAAGACACAGAAACTATGTCCGCGTTGGGTCCGGTCAACTGCTCAAAAATAAATCTAGCGACACGTTGAAAGCCTTTTCACAGCCATCTACACTGTACATATATATATATATAATCACAGTAAACGGTAAACTGTAACCATGGTGACAACTGCATGACCAGGTAACAAAAACGGACTGACGGTTTAGCGATATTCTTTCGTACAGAGTAATAAGCCACTCTTGACACAATGGATTCCACTATGCCTGTGACACTGGCGTGGGTTTCATTTGCATTATCATTTCTGGATTCTTTTGTTTGTTTGTTTTCTGAAAGAAAGCTGGCACACTTCCCCAAGGAGAGTAAGAAGCACAGGAACACAATAAGGGATCAGAAACTCTGACCTTCACCACCAAACCTTTAAGCTTACGCACATAACAGGCGAGTGAAAAACTACTTGCAGCTAAAACATTTTGGTTTTCTTCTCTGAGGAACTGTCTTGCACAGCAATAGTTTATATCCATAGCACCTTTCTTATGCAGTTGTCTCAGAGGAAGTCACAACGGCCCCGCCCTGAATCTGAGACTGTCAACTTGTCACATGGTGCATGGGGCGATGAAGGGACGGGTCGTGTCCTGCCCTGCTTGCTGACTCATGGAAATGAGGTAAAGTTGCGGCTCTGTGCTGAATTGCTGAGAGCGTTTCATACAGAACCAGCCTGACAAGTGAAGCTGCAAACAATGTGTCCACGGAAGTCGTGTCCTTGTGCAATCAAATACTTGAGCAATGCTATTTGCCTTGTCTGATCATGTGTACAAACTACTCAGGAGTGAAACACTGCAGCCTGGAGACAACGGTGCTACAGCTGAGATGCTTGCTTTATAAACCTTTTGAAAACAGAAGATATAGAGAACATTCTGTATAAATTAATTCAAATGTGATGCAGACCTTGTTGAATCTCTTGATCATCCACTTGTCCCAGTGGCTGAGCATGTCCAGCCACTTCACCTCCCTTTGTCTGAGCACCTGTGGAGGCACATCCTGAGCGCTGGAGACACAACAGAGAAAATATAGGAAAGATCCATTTAATTATTTTGCGCATTAAATCAATATTAAACCAAATGAGACTGAATAAAATCTCCATCTACTCTTATATTTGGAAAGGGAGACTGGTCCAGGTGAAAAAAGCTTGACTATTTTCCATGACGTCGGTCTGAAATAAAACTCTTAATTGGATAGAAAGGCTCTTGTGTGTTGAGTGGGTGTGACAATAACAAGAAAACCTCCTGAGAGAAACGATTCATCTTCCCGCGTGTGCCATCACATCTGCCTGTGTGGCCATCGTTCACATGCAGTCAGTAAACTGCGCAGTGAGTCAAAAATAACTACTACCTTGTTTCGAGGAGACTATAAAAAGACACTAACTCAGATTGAGCCCATTTAATAGCACAGCCTGTTTAACCTCAAACATCTGCAGTGGGAGTTTGACTGTCCTGTGATGTAATTTAACTTCAAAACATTTACAGCCTAGAAAAAATTAGGGACTGCACATAATATTCTCCAGCAGAAACAGAAAACGTAGGCAAGTCCAACCTGCGTTACGAATGAGGTCTGATGCTTTACTGAGCTATGTTATTATCTCATCAGCACAAGTCTGTAATTGTAGGGTTCAATCGTCTTCAAAGAACTTTTTCTAAACTTGGGACAGCCCTGTTACAGCTAAAAAAGAAGTTGTAGGTCACATGTTGGGGATCACTACAATATGTTATACTCCAGCTTCTACAGACCTGAAAGCAATGATGAGTTTCTTTCTATCACTGCCAGCAAGTGTACGTTAGATCCTGCGTTTGTGACCACCTATAAACCAGTGGGCCAAAAGAGGCCCTCTGGTAACAGGGCACCAGAGCTGTGGCTCCAAGACTGCCAAATCCTCCAGAAAACAGGAAGCTGCCAACCAGCCAGTGCTTGGCACAACTTTCACTCGATCCTTCCACTATTTCAGTGCTGTAATGTTGGCTTTAGACCTCCAGTAAAAAGGGGAAGAAAGAAAGGCCTTCTTAGAAAAAAAACACTGAAACTTGCCTCAAAGGCTATGAATAACTTAATTCAAATGACAACCTAACAAACAAGACAGTGTGAACTGCTTTTTTCAGCGTTTCCCACAAAGATCCGGGTAATAACAAATATTACTGTTGCACAGTTTGATGAATGGATTAGCCGACTAGAAGAAAGTCATTCATTTAAAACATTTTTTTTTTAAATAATCAGTTATTGGTATTAACATTTTTCAGATTAAAATGTCTAACATTTGCTTTTTAAATGTTCAGATTTCAGTACATGGTTTCAAAAACAACTGTACAAAACAAATAATACACTTTCACCAACAATCTATAATCTTCACATTAATATTACTCAATACGTTCATACTGTCCCATACTTTTTCTATGTACAAAAGCATACGAGTGGTTTACCGGGTTGAATTTTGCTGCATATTATCTTAACCTACTGGCTGTAATATTTGCCATACCATGTGAGGCGTACATTGAGCATAAATAAGACATTGTGCCACGCAGCTGGTTGGGAGCTCTGTTGTGCAGGGACACCGAAACAACAGCACTGACACAAGCTGTGGTATGTCATCACAACTTGGATTAACTCCAGCCCTGCTATCAAGTGTGGCTTTACTGGATTATAAATGTAACGTTACTGGCCATACTGTAGGTGAGCTGAGAGGGGACTGGCAGGAAAACACAGATGAAGTCGATGGCAATGAATCGCTGTAGAGTTCAAAGAAACTTACGACTGTTCCGTGTACTGCTGTGCCCCTCCAATAAATCCATATTTATCGGTTTGTCTGTCGCTGGTGAAGCCGTTGATCTCAGAGTCCGATCCCAAAGAGCTTTCATCGTCAATATGACTGCTACTAATAGTCCGGATACTCCTTGTATCCACTGATTGACGGCCGTTCTCTATGTTGGCCATGGTAGCAAGGAGGCTAACGCGGCTGGCTAGCCAGGATAGCTAACGTCAGCGAGCTTGTTGACAGCCCAAAGTCAAAACTGCTCCTCTGCATATGTTGTCGAATCCAACAGCATCGACGCCATGATTTCTAGACTCGAGTTAAACTTTCCAACGACTGCTACCTCTGTAAATGTTATCTAATGTTGCGCGACGGCTGTCTGACCACATCAAATAGGTTCTGCGTTAGCTAGCTAGGTTAACTTGAACGCTTATTCAGATTTAACGTTAGCTAGCGAGGACTGGGTTGCTAGCGTGAAGTTAGCCTTGACTGCTCGTGCCAACACAACTATTTCTACAACGACCCTACCTTCAACAAACTAACGCTATTTCATCCGCTTGTTTTTCATAGTAAACCACTAACTCTGTTAGCTGGTTAACGGGCTAGTTTGTCATGTCTTCAG
Source organism: Diplodus sargus (assembly GCA_903131615.1). Lineage (NCBI taxonomy): Eukaryota > Metazoa > Chordata > Actinopteri > Spariformes > Sparidae > Diplodus > Diplodus sargus. The sequence continues at coordinate 1,903,309 of CAEMYA010000002.1, read as the reverse complement.
CTAGCGCCGCCTTGGTTTCGCTGCCCTGTCATCCCGAGTGCGCTGGACAGATTTTGCCTCGACCAGCCACCCATCCAGCCGTCCTGGGTTGGTACTTTTCCCGTCTTAATGTTACAGTTACCCCTAGTGGCTGCATCGGAAAGTAAATCTCATGTCTGGAAAAAAATGCACCACTTGCACTTTCTCTCTTCTGCACTGCAATCAATCTTTCATCATCATATAAATCAGAGTATATCTCCAAGTTAACCACCAATTTAGTCTAGACTAACTAGTCCCTGTTGTATTTAGTCAGCATCACTAACCCTGAGATTTCTGTGCACTTTGTCTGTGCATCACAACATGTGGCCCGCTCTAATTAACATGAACAGTTTCAAATAATCACGAAGCAACACATTGGATAAGGTGGATTTTTAATTCCTTTATTGTAAATGAATGAACATTATTGAACTTTGCCTTTTCTTACATGTTACCAATTATCTGTATCAATATAAACAAGCTGAAACATTCGTGTGAAGCCTGTCTGCCAGACTGTACAGTACAGTTAATTTACTCACATTTAAAAGTGTCTTTTGTAAGAAAAATGTATTATTGCGTCTCAATCCCAATTCGTCAAAAACTGATGCTTTTGGATGGCAGCCGAACCATCCCACGATCCCAGAGCAGCAATTTTCGATGAGCTGGGAATGAGACTCAAAAATCCACTTTTCTTCTTGGAATAAATTCTTCCAAATAGCACCTTTAAGAAAATCATGCTCTTCACACAAATATTTCAGAAAAGCACAATAATGAAAAACTGTAATTAAACTATAACAACATGAGAGGAGGGATGGACAAAACGACCACGAGTTAAATCTTTTTCTTCCTGCTGCGTGGCTCACTTCTTCCTTCCACCTCTCTCCTTCAGTGCCAAGTGAATGACAGAACCGTTGCTCATGTTGTAATAAGCCAGGGAGTTGGAATCCTTAATGAAAATGCCCTGAAAGAAACAAAAATATGTCGTATTATTCGATTTGTCAGGATAAAAATGTTAAAGTAAAGTAAAAGGAGGATTGAAAGAAAAGGTTACCTCATACTGTAGCTTCTGTTTCCCTGCTGGCATGCCCGTAGCTTCATGGATCTTGACTTTAATGACAGACACCTATGGAGACATCGCATTTGCACACTGGTGAGTATGTGATGGCATACACCACAATGACAGATGGAAACAATAAGGCAACATTTGCATACCTGATCTGTGAGCGGGACAGTGAAATTCAGCACTTGGCCATTCAGCTTCCATTCAGTCTTGTCCTGCATGTTGGGGACCTGCACTTTAACTGCCACGGGACCCTGTAGAGGGAAATGATTTCTTTTAGGAATTTGACGATATTTATTTCGGATAAATATACATATATACGTAAATATAGACATTTTACTTAAGAGGTTGGCTTATCAGTGAAAAATAGGAACACTGAGCTGTGTTTTGTAAACCTTGCCAAAAAGATTCTGCTGTACTACAAAGTTCGAATTCCTGTATTTTGAAGTTTGACCTCATCATAGAGGAGAGGGTGATATGACCTTAAATACCGGTAATATTGCAACATTTTTTGGCTATATTCACGATACACAACATATCTTGAGATTTTGAAATCTTCTCAAGAGCATTTTATAATATATAAATTATATATATATATTTTGCTAGGACTGGGTGACAAAATCAAATATCACATTAACTATGACCTAATACTTTAATATCAATATTGTGAAAATATTGTAGGAATGACTATTGGCAGTTTCACAAAATAATAAAGCTGAGCTGATATCCAGAATGCCTTTTAAAACCCCTTTAGATCACAACCACATTCACATTGTTCACCTATATTGTGTTTATGTATCAAAATCCAGTCATGTTTTCTTCCTGTAAAACTGAATGTTATGTGTGCTTATGTAAGCTTAAACAAACCACTTTCAACCAGTAATATCATGCCATCCATCCATCATCAACTTTAAGTGGTGAGTGAGTGGCACAGCGCTAAGATTAAATGTCAGAAGACCCTGCTGGGTATTTCCAGGGGTCGGCTTTGCTGATAACAGTACAAAAGCATAAATTATAATGTTGTTATGGATAAAAGGTTTTCTGATTATCCCATATATGTCACCAGGATGCTCCTCTTGAGCCCTCTGTGATTTAAGTAGTTTCCTGATGAGCAGATGGCTTTATTTGTTGCCAACTGCACAGGGCTATTGGAAATAAACCAATAACATGTCACTGCCCTAACATACCTTATTTCTACGAAGGAACTCATCCTCCGGCATAAGGTTATCCTCTGTCTTCATCTTCTTGTTGACTGGCTCATCATCATGAGGTGGCGGTGGGTGGACCGGTGGTGCCGGAGCAGAGCTCGGGGGTTGTGGTACTGGAGGAGCAGGTACAAATGCTGGAAGAAGAAGCAGTAATGAGGGTTCAGCTACCAAATGAGTACATTTTTGAAATTCTGATTTCCTTAACAGTGCATTTTTTGCATTTTGAATGTCAGTGATATGCAGTTGGAAACATCTTACCAGTTGGAACAACCATTGGAGGTGGTCTAGGGGCCATGATGTGAGGAGCTGATGGCGGCATAGGGACCACATTGATGCGGGGAGCAGGAATCATGGGAGGCATTGATGTTAAAACCTGTCCTGGTCCAAGGCGCACCACAGAAGCCACAGGCGGTCTTGGAAGCACAGGTACAGCAGACAGCAGAGTGGTGCGCACTGGAGGTGCCAACTGTGTACAAAGAAGACATTCATTAGTTTAAAAAAAAAAAAAATCATTAGTCAATTTAAGTAACAATTAACGGTTATTTTTAAGTTACTCACGGAGGTTGGTGGGCGAGGCACTGTTGTGATTGGAGGACTGGGTTTGGGCAAAAGGGAGGCAGATGAGGGCATGGGAGGCTGGTGATGAATTTCACTTGGCTTGCTTGGGCCAATTTTCTCCTTGGTGTCATCCTCTCCCACCAGTCCTTTGGCCTTGTGAATAGCTTCGATCTGCTCTTGCAGAGTGATGTTGGCCTGTGCTGCCTGCTGGGTACGAGCCATGCTTCCTGAGTGGCCATCCCAAGTAACCTGGTAACATAATACTTTCAGCGATCAACACAGTGCCGACTTTTTATTCAATTTGGGATTTATTTTAACCCCAGTTTGTGTAGAATAACCTCAAAACAGTACTCACCTTCTCTTCTGGTTTCTGAATTTCTTCTTCGCCAATCTTCTTACCGATGGCCGTCTCTTCCACACCGAAGATATCGGTACGCCTCTCAGCCAGTTGTTTCAAGCTGCTCTCAATATCCAAACCAGGAGCATAGACTTCATCCTCGGTCTGCCTCTCTCTTATGCTGCGGTCTCTTTGCTCCAGCCAGCGTGGATCCAGCAGACCAATACGCATGTGCTCTTGCATCTTACTGGCTGGGATCTTCTCACCAGTAATAGGTGAGATGAGGTACTCATCTGGAACTGAAATTGAGGGCTGAGGCTTGGACGCTGTAATGAAAAGAGAGCATGAGATTAACACATTGTACATAGTGATAGCTTGCCATGTCACTCATCTAAGGAAGCATGCGTTACCTTTGGGGTCGTAGTCTTTGCGAATAATAACCTGGTCTGGAGTTGGGGGCAGGGGAGGTGGCATGGGGTTGTCTGGAGGCAGAGGAGCCTTCATGCCGTCATCGTCATCGTCAGATCCCTGAGGAAAGCAGGAGAATATGTGGCTACCAGCACTCAACCCTTATTTCATTTCAAGCAGTGTTATGAAACATAAGTTGTGACAACAATTTTGGATGGAAAAAGAAAATACATCAAAAGGAGGGAAATGATATCCAACTGAATCAAAGTATACAGTATACAAGGCGCAACAATGAACCACTTCATCGTTTCTTACCTCATCCATGTCCTGCACTTGTGTGTCTTGATCAGGCTGTGAGGGATGGCCATCACCACGATCCTGGCGCTCATCATCGTCATCCTCACTCTCAACTTCCATCTCCACCTCCTCACTCTCGCCATACTTCTCGTAGCGCTCTTGGATCAGGATGCGAGCGCCAAGCTCCTCCGGTGTGGTAGGTGGTGGGAAGTGGCCTGAGCAAAGATATGCAGTTAAAGATATTTTATTTTAAGCTACATTTAGATGACAGATTTACAAAGGATATCATTTTGATCATATTACCTTGTTCGTTGGGCTGGAAATCCACCGTCTCTACCACTACAAAGTCATGCCAGTCGATTTGAGCATAAGCAACCCGCTCTTTCTCCCGTTCCTCCTCCTCCTTCTTTCTCTCACGCTCCTGGAACTTTGCCCACTCCACGCGGTACCTCACCTGAAGGTCGTGTAGTATAACAGCTGATTACCATGGGCAACATGTTATTAAAAGCTAACTCATAGGAACAATCACAATTTAAGGGGATTACCTGGTCCAAAACCTCTCTTGGATTCTCAGCCTCTCTCTTCAGCTTGGTCAGTAGGCCTTTCGGAGGGATCAGAATCTACAAGTGGAGAGACAAGATCAATATTCTGTTTAGTGTCACTATCCAAACAAAGAGCAATATTGATATCAGAGACGCAGCCATTTGTCAGGTCACCTTAGTGTACTGCTCGACCAGTTTGGTGAAGTAGTTGAAAAGGCTGTGCTGTGGCCGCAGGAAGTCAAACTGGTAGTTCCTCTGTTCTTTCTGCATGAGCTGGGTCAGAAACTGGCGGCCATTGCGAGCAACAAACTGGGCAGTGAGTTTGACGACATCCAGATCGAACGCTGAAATTGATGGAGGATCCGCAATGAACTCAAACTCAGGAGGAGGTTCTTTGGGGACAACTGTCTCTTGAATCACCTGTGACTGTACCTATTGACAAACGGAAATGAATAATTACTATTAACAAATACTACCACTAATATGCAATGGAAAAAAAGGAATAAAATGCAAAGTCTTACTTTTTGAGGAAGCTGTTGGGACTGCTGCATGGCCTGCTGCATAACCTTAGGTATTGCTGCGGACGGCTCCTGCGCTTTGCCCTCCTTGAATTCATTGACCTTGTGGCGGTAGTAGGCATGGTAGGGATCATTAGGGTTGAGGAAATTAAACTTTGGATTGTTGATCTCATTCTGTCGGATTCTGGCTTCAAACTCGGGACCGTTCCTGTGAAATGACCAGAAATTAGTTAAATCACAGACATAAAATCCAGTAAAGACTGCAGCTGTACAACTGACACATGTGGAGTGACCAACCTGGCAACAAAGCTGGCTGTCTTGTCAACTATGTTTCGGACCTCAGGGGGTGGATATATGATACCAACGATGGGTTTGGTGGCGGGGGTCTCTTCTACTGGTGCATCATTCTGTTGAAAAAAAAAAAGTACATTTGTTAGGTTGTAATAGTATAAATGGGTGACATAAAATATACCCCAATATTTCTCACCACATACCACAATTTTCATATTGTAACAATATTGTAGCCGCAAATGTCAATTTCCCACACTTTTATCAAAAATATACCAATTCACCATTTATCGTAAGTTGTATTAGAGCCATGGAAAAAGTAGTTAGCTTAGTTAACGTTGTCTCACAACATCAAATGAATGAAGTTAAACGGTACTAGCTTGTTGCTAACATTGGGAGTTAGCAACAAGATAGTACGATTTGTGCGATTAACGTTACCCACAATCGACAATGGCTACTGTAAAATTCACATTCATATTCATGTTAGCGACACTTCACAATAACATAAAGTGTGAGTAAGTTGTTCTTTAGTTTTGTTACGGAAGCGGTACGTTAGCTACAACGCTAACATTAGCTAACCTTGTTGTTGGACTCCGGCTGGACGATTTGAACAGGGCCCGGCGGCATGGCTGTATCTTCTCTGGATAACGCGCAACTTCCTGCAAACACCTGACCAACAGGAACAGTGTAAGTTTTCAAATACACTTAAATTGCCACATATTATGTTGAAGAACACAATCTATAACAGCCAGAAGCCCACATTTGCTCCAGTTGAACACTTACTGCGTCGCGCTTTCGTTGACCCTAATGGAGGCCTATTACTTCCGGAAACATGCCGCGAAGAATTATGGGACTTGGAGTACTTCTTACGACGTTGCCAAGGAGACGCTTCGCCAACAAGCTGGACCCACTCGCTGCCATTGTTGTGCCAGGACACGAACACTATTAACTAGTTTGTTAGCCATGAGTCAGTTCCTGGGCCGACAGGACTGTATCGAAAGCCTCCGGAAAGACCTCGTCGACCTTCAAGGCGCGACCCTGGACGTCTTCTCTAGAACCGGACCGGTCCGCTTCTCCTCCTGGAAGTTCCCCGATAAACTCTCCTGTCATCTGGACATGGTAGCTCTGCTGGAGCAGTATGACTTTGTGGAAGGGGAGGAGGCGTTCAACCAGCACTCCCATATTGTGTTACTGGAGCTGGTGATTGACAGGTAAATACACAGCCTAACATTACACCACATCCACAAACACAGACAGTATTAAAGAGTAAAACTGTTTCTTCCTCTGTCCTCTCCCTGAACAAGACTACTGCTTCTTCTACAAAGCTTCAATGCGTATGTTGAGCAAATGAAGTGCAGCCATAGGAGGGAACAAACCCTGCAGAGAGGATGCCTGTCAGTTGGTCTTGTAGTCAGAAACTATTGGAGCAATTTAGTTCAATTCTCCAACCTTAAGGTAGGCAACCCGGTTAGTTTAAATGAAGATAACACATTAAAAAAAAAAGCCAAAATGTTATCATAGAACTTATTCATCTAATCACTTGTGTTTCTTCTTATAGGGGGCACACAAAGACATCAAGACACAGACAAAAGCAAAGACATTTGACTGCGATGAGACCGAATTGGTGTCATCTGTCTCCCAAATGAGCTCAAGGAGTGACTTTAGCGGGAAATGCTTGTCTGCTTGTTCATCCTCGAGCTCTTTTAAGTTTTTGCCACAGAGTCATGAACCCACCAGTCCTTCTCACAACACCCCATGCCATCCTAAAGTTGAGAGCTACAATGTAGGCTGCCAGACATTTGAGTCATCCCTTGTTCCCTGCGATGCATGCCATCAAACACAGTCCATTTTGAGACAAACAGGAGATGCTTTGGTGGAACTGTTTCAAAGCGAGGGCCTGCCTTCGTCTCTGCAGCCGCTCTTAGCAGCTGTGGAGGACACTCTTGAGCTGGGACACATGACAGCAGGTGATGTCGCCCAGTGGGCCAGTGAGCAGCTCAGAGACATGCGCCGTCTGGCAAAACACCTTCAAGACGTGCGAGGTACGGTGCAGCCTCTTAAAGATAGATTACAGGCAGCAGAGAAAGACCGGAACAGATTCAGGTCTCAGTTGGAAAGAGCACAGAAAGAGTTCAAGCAAGAGGTGGAAAAACACCAAGCAAACACAGTCCAGCTGGAGTTTTCACTGCGGAAAGCAGAGAGATCCATGAAAGAAACAGAGCAGAGGCTACAAGAGGAGAAACGGCAACTCCAGAGAGGTGTGGAAACTCTCCAATAAATACAATAAAAACTCTTTTTAAATGACATTTACTAATACATGTTTGATATAACAGAAACTCTGAGCTTGGAGGAGAGTAATTCCAGACTGCAAGAGAGAGTAGCAGCACAGCAAGATACATTACAAGCTCTTGGTAAGGACAGATTTACTTTACATTCTTGCAGTCCTTCTTATAATATTCATATTTCACAGAATTGTGTGAAATATCCCTGTTGTTTGTTTTTACTCTTAAACAAGTCAATGTGAAGATGTTATGTCAATGTCCACTGCAGTGGACACCAGGCATCAACAGTATAACAAGTGATTCAAGAATAACTGCTAAATCCTTTTATTATCAGGAAACCAGAAAGGCAAAAACAAAATCTTGAAGCGAAATAAGAGATATTAGAAATGCTTTTAAGCAGACAGTTTTTAATTATATTTTTCTTGGACATCTTTTTTTCTGGGACTGAAAATACCTCCTTCCACTCCAGTGCACGTTCTGCACCAAAGGGTGTATTCTACCTTTTGGATTTATATGTACATGAAATTTGCCTATATTAAGATACAACCTGAAGACCATTTAATATTGCTGTCTAATTAAACTATTCAAGTTATTTATTTTTTTTATTCAAAAATTACAGAGAAATGAAGATGATATTTAAATAGAATTGTTGACAAGGCTTTGGGGGCCAACCACCCGGTGGCTGGGAAGAGGTTCTCAAACTTAAATGGTTAAAAATGGATTCTCAAATATCTCAAATATGCATGAAAAGGATGTATTTGTTAGAGCTGTACACATTAACTAACCTGATGTCCCATTTGATGTATCATTTTATTTCTGTGGTAGAATGTGAAAAGAATGAACTGCAGGAGAAAGTAAAGACCTTACACATGGAGGAAGAGGCCTGTCGCTGCCTACAGCAGAGGATCCAGCAGTTAGAGGGTCAAATCTCCGAAACTCAACTCCGTCTTGACAAAGAGAGCTCCAAGTACCACAGCGCCTGCCGCCAGCAAGAGGTCAGTGTCACGACAAACACAGAATGATTTGTTGTTTTCAGCTGGAGGACGTCAACATCTCACCCCTGACGCCTTTTTTTTTATGTTGTCATGCGTCCAGTCAATGCACGCGAAGCAGAAATCTTTGTTACAGAGAGTTGATGCTCTTGACGAGGAGTGTGAAGAGCTGCAGAGGCAGTTGGGGGAGAGTGAGGACAGACAGGCCGACCTGCACGATCAGCTGAAACTCATGTCAGAGGAAAAGGAACAGGTGCAGGCTCAGCTTGCTCAACAGCAGGTATATTTGATTTTTTTCTTCAGTTACACAGCATTTTCATAATAAAGAAATGTTTAGTAGCTGATGCTTTGATGCTTCTTTCCAACAGGACCTGTGTTTGCAGTTCCAAGAGGAGAAGCAGACTCTACAAACACACGTAGGCGAGCTAGAGAACAGTGTGTCTGAGCTGAAGGAATACGTCCAAGCCTTAAGGGAGAGGGAGAGACTGTTGGTTGCTTTCCCAGAGCTCAGCTCTCTGGCTCACGCCCAACCACAGAGTAAGCAGTAAATATTTGTCTGCTAATAACTGTCAGGTATAGGTAATCAAGTGACTGACAGTACCTAAACCAGTTTACATAAAACTTCCTCCGTGCTGTTGACACTCCTCTAGAGCTACCGCTACTTACTTTTTCTCTGTGATGCACAACACCCTGTGTATTACTTGGAAAAATAAAGAACTGATCATTTATCCAGTGATTTATTTCCCAACGACTTCTTTTTTGAGAGCTGTAGTCATGTTGTAAGCACTTACATGTTGCTCATTCCACGATTTCAAGGTACAGGAAACGTGCTTCTGGACATGGAGCAACAACTGCAGGCGAATTGCATTCGTATAAAAGTTTTGGAGCAGGAGAACAGCACCCTGCACTGCAGCCTTGTGAAGCTGAGGGAACGAGCCCAAAATAATGCAAGCAGGGTAGGACGGATGATAGTTTTGTAATATATGTGAACTGATGTGTGACCTGTTGTTTTTGTGGATGTTATCGGGATTATTAACTGTTGCATCTATTCATCTGTATCAATAGGAGGCCTCACCTATGCAGACGTGGGACCTCTCTCTGTGCAGCACACCAGCAGAAAAACAACAGGATCACCTGACACAAGTGCAGGAGACCGCATTGTAAGTAAGATTTGTTTTAAACAGAACCTTTGAACATAGGACCACTCTTAGAAATACCTTTCCACCTTCCACCAAGATTTTACAGGGGAACCCATTTATATTCCAAGGGTTTCATCTCGGACCTATACATGGGGTTCTACCATTTATATTGCACAGGTTAGTTCAGACTCCGTCTAGCGCTTCTACCTAGAACTGTTTTATATCTCAAGGGTTTATCTAGAACCCATCCAAGAGGGTTCTACAGAGAGTTCTTTTATATTTAAAGGGGTTCATTTAGAACCCGATGTTTGAACTGTGAAAGCATTCACATAATTTTAAGTGGAACATTTATTTAAAAATCCTGGACCAGTGATGGGTAAGGAGTAGAGCTGCGCAATATATCGTTTGCGCGTCGCCATCGCCATCGTATGTGTGTGCAATAGTCACATCGCAGAGCGTGCGATGTAGGACGCAAATTAATTAATCTAATTTCAAAGGAACCTGACGCACACTGCGCATGCAGAGTGCGTCAGGTTCCACCAATCACATTAGTTCTTAATCAGTGTGCCGAAGCAGACCAGCCCCTGCACATGGAGTGAGTCGCTGGTAACAACATTGAAAAATGAGCAAGGAAAAGTAAGGAGTAAGCTCGCGTGGGGAATGGGAGTTCTGGGAGGGCGCAAGCACGAATGAATGAGCTCATATGATTATCATTTTGATATGCAGGTATATTTTTGTAGATGTGTCGCTAATAATCTCCAGGCGTCCGACCCTGTCGGCCAAAACAAAAAACAGATTTCAGTCGTTAAATAACCTGTTTATCACTTATTGTTCGTTACCTAATGTATTTATGAAGCCCGAATGTTCCATTTTAAGATGGAGAGCTCAAAAGGTTCAAAGTTTCGTTTATTGTCATTCAATTCACGAATGATAGAACGAAACATGTACTCAGGTCCCAGCACAATAAAAGCAAACAATGAAAGGTAACAATGAGAATCTCTCTAAAACACAGACAGTAGCCATACTCATTACATTGACAATAAGTGGTGAGATCAGTGCAGGTTAATTGTCCACAAGATAGCAGCAGTGCAGCATAACATAAAGTGCTATTCAGGTCATCTGATGAAAATTCCTGTATTTTTTCACATCGCAATATGTATCGCAGGGTTAAAAAAAATCGCAATGTACGTTTTTTTCAATATCGTGCAGCCCTAGTAAGGAGGGTGGACTCTTTGAGAACGGGCCTACAGAACAGGAGAGGCAATATGACAGAGGACAACAGCCAGGCATACTGGGCTGTCCTCAGCAGGCAGATTCATGTCGTCTCCAGTAATGGTGACATAGCAGAACCTTTTTTCAGGGTTCTTTAGATGCATGAGGTAGTACCTCAGTCCTTCAGGAAGAAGCCTTTCGGAACCCTTATTTCTAAGAGTATGACAGCATGAAGCATACACCTTTATGAATGATTAATCATCGTACACTGCAGTGTTTGCTGTATTGCCTTTTCTCTCCTTTGTGCCACAGGCAGAGCAGTAGTGCAGTACGACTGGGATACAGTAACAGACGGAGGGAAGCAAGACAGGGGGAAAGTGTTTTGGGGTCAGCTGGGTCAGTGGATCGTGTGTCCAGCGCCGCTGCTTCCCCCTCCTCCCTCAGTCTTCACCTTCAAACCCTCCACCTGGACTCTGGCTCTGCTGCTAAAAGCCACACAAGAACACACAGTGTCTCTCTCCTCTCTCACTCCAGGAGCTCCAGTCAGAGGAAAAAGTGAAAGCATAATTACGTAAAGAGAAGACAGTCTTGTGGGGCAGGGAAGAAGAACGTAAGAAATCTTTTGTAACAACTATGTGGATCGTTACTTGCACATTTCCTGTAGTAATAAGTCAGGAGGTGTCATTGTACTGCTGTTTTTGTAATTTTACATCATTATGCACACTTATCACAGGGATTTGCCATTTTTGTCACATCTATCATTATGCTAACTTAAATATAAATATGAATATAATAAACTTGTTGTTATACATTAAGGAAATACTTGTATTTTTCTGCTATCAAAATAGGGCATTGACTGCTGTTTCATATTAGGTTTCTGGATACATGATACACTTCTCAAACACACCTGAATAGGTAACCTTCAAGGCAGATGACTCACATGGTTCTGAATAAATAGGCTGTTAGTACAGCCTTGAATATTGCACGCACAAAGAGACCGATGTGTTGATAGCTTTAAAATGCCATCTGACAGGATATCTGTGCTGATGGCTTTAAAGTGCTATCTGACAATGGTGGGGAGTGAGAGTTTCCAAGGAAACGCAACTGCTTTGCAGGATTCATGCTCTGCTGAATCACCACAGACTTTTTATTTCAGTCCCTCCAAGATAATCTGTCAGCAAATCCTCAATAGTACACCGAGATCACACATACTGCAGATCATTGTGAGCTGAAGCCTCTCTCGTTTCCGTATTTGACTACACAACATGAGGTTTTGCAGTGGTAATCTGAGCCGTCGTGAGCTGTGTAATCTGAATCTAATAAGGAGCCTGAGCTTGTGTCAGAGCAGTCATTGTCAAACACATCCTTATTTGTTTCCGTAACCGTGTTTTTTATAGGTCTGACAAGCAAATGAGGACATGTAAGTTGGTAACTAACTGCAAACACCTGATTTACATCACTGAGCGTCCTCACTCAGATCTCTCACCAATACGACCTGTATGAGCGCCTGATCTGTTATTCAATTCACTTTAATGACAGCTCATGACCTGAGGGTTAATCCCTAAATTGGGTTAACTATACACAGTTGTGTCATCAAGCATGTAATTGGAGTTAGTGTTAAGATCTTTCACTTGGATGCCAGATAACATTATATCAGCGCTACACTTCACTATGGCATTTAAGTGGTGTTAGTCATGAGCAGCAAATATAGGCTACACTTTTTAAACACTTACAAGCCCAGTTATTCAGCAAATGCTTCTTATGTTCACAATCCAATAAAGACAGTTATTTAAAAAGCGAACTTTTGATTATGTAATACATTGGCTGAATAAGAGATGAGTCATGTCTATTCTAAAATTAAAATGAAAAGTGTGATGAAGAGAGGATTGTTATTGTCCTGGGTGAGACACAATCTACACTGTAGGAGCGGGTTTAAAAGATACTGGTTGAAGAAAATGTTTTAGAAAAATAGAAAATTGTCATAATCATGTCATTGATTATGTATGTCATTTCTACCATCATGATCCTTCTAAGCAGCAAAAGGCTACAATCTGAGGCAGATCTATAAAATAAGATCATGTGCTACATTTATTTAACAAGTATGGAACATTTTAAATCATTAAAATGATAAATCACTGCTCATATGGGTTCAGAATAGGTATAATACCAGAAAACCCAGTCGTGATTCCTGGATATTAAATGTGTGGGAGTCAAAAAATTAGAGCAGCTTAACAGATGATATAAGATGAAAGAAAGAAGAGAGATATGCCACTTTAAAAAAAATCTTTATACATATCTATATTGAGTAATAAATCATTTTGCATGTCATGTTTGAAGAAAATTGTTGAAATAAGATCTGCAACGAGAGCCATATAGGATCTGCAAACTCTTATGCTAGTCTGTAATGAGGGAAATGAGCAACCCTGGGCAATAGCTCCATCAATTCACTTCCAGTGTTTTTATCCTCTGTAATTCTTAAGATGTTTTGCATAATACAGAGTTCATTTTGTGAACTCCGCCAAGGAACTGTGAACATTTGTTTGTTGTTTAGTTTGTTAGGTGGATTAAAAAACTGCAACTACCGAGTCCGATTTCTATGAAACGGCCTAGAATGGAACCCACCGACCTTTGGTGTAGATCTCTCAATGAATAAAGCATGGATCTTGATGACAAAAATCAGGCATACAGTATATGGGTGGTGTCTATGAGTACAGTTTAGCAGGGATCCTTGATCTGGTAAATTTAATTTATGGTAAATCAGTTATGGATAGTTTGAAATTTAGAGTGACACAGGGCTATGGAGTTTGATATTGGATAAGGCTTGATTGAATTGTAGGGCTTTGGCAGAGGTATGCGCTCTACCGAGTGCCATTCTAGTGTGTCTATTTTTATTTCACTATATGTACATTATGTCCAGGTTTCAATCTAAATAATAAAAAAAGTATTTTTCTCTTGCCAGAGAGATTATTTTAACCCAAACCATGACCATGACCACAACACATACAAGTCTTTGCAAATGTAGAGTTACAATCTAGCATCAGCCCTTCTTCTTCCACTACTTCTTCCTCTTTTTGTGAATATTTACTGTGATATGTCAGTGTGTTGGTTGATTATTACTGATCTGAACCAAGCCAAGCAGAGACGAACACCATGTAAGCAGTCCAGCTTAAATATACTGTGGGGAAGAGACTTCCTGAAAATATTTAGAAACATTTTTTCTGACTGCTGTGATGCCCTGAGGCAATACTGCGGTCAGATTAGTCCACAATTTAGATCTTTGTAAATGCTGCTTCAAAACATTTATTTTTCATTTATAACACAGTCTTTTGCATTTGATACAGACATACACAATAACAGAAAGATAAACCTGATGTGCAAGTACAATACTATTCAGAAGTAAGAAAAGAAGTGAATAATTTATAACTGTGCTTCCTCGCACGAAAAAGACAGAGAAAGAGGTGAGAGAAAGTTCAGCTTTCCAAAACCAAAAAAAAAGCACCGCAGGATCAATATCTGCACTGGCCCCGACATCAAAAGCAGAACTGTGACACAAAATTACTGGATAATAGTTTTCATGTGCAAAGTTGTACAAAATTCTCTTGAACCTGACTCCTTTTAGAAATTATGCTAAAATGCCTCCAACTGTACATTCTCTTCCATGTTTGTGTTTTGGTTTAATAATCAGAAAGTATGAAGTCCTGTGTAGGAGTTTTATCTAAAAGACAAATAAATGAAACAATTCAATCATAAAGACTGATTACTTTAAAGGGTTGCTCCACCAATTTTACACAGTTCTCAAAGTGTCTTTATAGGACTTGGGGAGTGCTACCGCATATATGAAAAAAGAAGTATGATGTCCTTTGTGGCTTTAGAGATAGCTGCATGTAATACATTTACTTGAGTGATGTACTTCAGTGGATAAGGTGCATTGTGGGTAAAACAGTAGCTAGGTTTTGAAAAGGAAGACTAATTTGTGGAATAAAAAAGGACGTCATCTCTGTTTCTACTGTTTACTCTGCATTTAAACTGTCCATAATGAGTTGAAAAGTCCAGACCAGCAGACTGTAGCCCACATTACCCACAATGCAACACACTGGGGGCAATTTATCCAATTACATGCAGCTTCCCCTGGAGTTCCAGGGGTTGATTTTACATGACTTTTTTCACATATGCAGTAGCACTCCCTAAGACCTGTTTAAACATTTTAATGTGTAAAATTGGTGGAGTTACCCTTTAACTTTGGAATTCAGTCTGCATTGACTACAACATGTTTAAGGCCATTGGTTTTATTATGTAATACATGCAAACACAAACTGAAATGAATGAAAAAAAAACATTGTTTTAAACATGTTAACCTATCTAATAAAAACTAAAGCCTTATGTTCCCTTATAGACATTTTTGTCTGCGAGTGTTGGCTTTGGGAATGTTATCTGTATAATGTGAGCGTTCTCACATATGTGCCTTTCTCTAATCTGGGTCAGGCTGCAGACTGGCGACAGGGACTGCTGCAAATCTGCCGGGATTACGGAGGCCGCAGAGAGATGAAGCACATCCCAGGTTTAACGTAACAACCAATGTCTGCCTGCCTGACAGCAATCTACCCTGTGTGAAGATTCCCATCGATCTGTGCTATCCTAATTCGTCCAATTGTCTAATCATCTCTCAGTCATATGACTATAAAGCTCAATAATCTGTGTGCTTTCATTTCTAATCTCATGACGACAGGATAAAGGAGGGGGGGGTGAGGGCTGCTGTCTAAATGTGTGTGAGAAAAGACTGCACAGGAACGAGATCGGTGACACAAAAAAGAACAGGGTCATGGGACGGGATTTAGGAGATTAAGCGTAGCACTGAATTGTTGTTGAGCCACTTAAAAGGTGAACACAAAACGCTGATGAAGACTAATAGAGGTACATGCGAAACATCTAACAAAGAAAACAAAAAAAGAGAGTGGCAGAAAAAGGAAACTCAGAAAAAACTTAAGCTAATTAGCACTGTATAAAAGCAGAATAGCTATAGTGATAATAGAAAAATAAATACATATGTTAGGATATGGAGTTAGATAAACCACTAAACTTAGGGCAGAAAGGGAACATGGACTAAAAGAGATCTGAATGATCAGGGTCTGAGAAGAGTTTGAGAAAAAGGCAAAAATGTAAACTCACAAAAGTCTGTGCATTCCTCTATTACCTTAAAAAAAAACATGCAACAAACAAACTCTTAATTTGCTCAAAATGATATATTTCCAAAGAAACAAAAAAGATGTGGGTTATCTTCCACTAAAAGTGCAGTTTGTCACAAAGAAAGCACCAGATATATAACCTATAACCATGTGGGATCTGACAAACTGGCAAGGTTGCAAAAAAAAGAGCTGGTCTTGAAGGATATAACACAACTTTGATGCGAGGAGTTCACAGGACAGTAATAAAGCTCTCTACTGTACATTCGAGTATTACAAGATATACAAATATGCTTCACATTGAGACAGAGAGCGTGCATCCCACTCTGTGGTGTGCTTACATTTGCAGAGCAACGAGTACAGACTGTGGCAGGCCGGTCACACGCTAAAGGGAGTGAGCTACAAAGAGTACACAAGTAATAGTACAGCGTATGAGTGGCAGACAACAGATAATACCAGGCAGTAGTACTGACTATGATTGGTCACACATCATCTCTTTCCTGTGTACTCCTCAGCCGTCGAGTCAGAGGAGGGGTTCATGTGGTGCGCCGAATCCATCTGTCCTTCGGGCTGGACGGACTGCACTGTCTCTACCAGGCTGCCGCTGGGTAGAACCACGTACCGGGCGGCCATGTCTTTGGGCTGCAGCTCCCGCAAGCCCTCCTTACTGTGCCAGATCCCGTAGCCAAAATACACAAAGAGACCTGGGAAAGAGACAGCACCAAACACTTGTAACTGCAGGGACACACATTAAACGTGGGCATGCTGTACTGAGGTGAGAAGCAAGTGCCGTCATGTGGGTTTACAAAGGTTTGGTTATAGTGATATGTTGATGGCTTTCATTTTTGCTAACATGCTCACAAAGACAACGCTGACATGCTTATACTAAAGATATGTAACATTTCTGCATTCAAATTGTCTAAAAATGTCCAGACCTTGATATATATGTTGTTCAGCTGTGTACTTATATTATCCAAAATGTTTCCTAAAATGTTCAAACCCAGAGAAATTCATAATTTTACTCTAACTAATAGACTAACTGTACATTTCATTTGGTCACATGCAGCCATAATTTACTGGAAAAATCATCAGAACATGTTACATCAGAGCATGACAAACAAAGTCGTGATAAGACAAATAGCCTAAGGGATTTTTCCATTAGATTTTGGAGTATAGAGCGGTGTAATGATGAAGCATTTTTGTCGGCTGAAGTTAACCCTGAACCCTGAAGTTAGCGTCACCCTTGTCCCCTGTCAGAAAGCTTATCTGATCTTTCCATTGGATTTTTGAATATCACCTGAAATAACCTCTGTGTCAAACACAAGTCAATAACACAAGTTTTCTTCAGCAAGATGATCTTCACAGGTGAACAGCCACTTTCGTGATCTTCAAAGTGTGATTTAAATCACACGAAGTAAAAAGCTAACTACACTGCGGCCGCATGATTTACACATCACCACCACTAAGTGTCTTATTACACAATAACTAACATTAATTGATCTATCTGCAAGTTGTAAAGTTAAAATTACAATAGTTTTGCAACTGAAGTCCACCAAAATGTACAAAACTGCTAAATGATTTCCAGGTTTTGGGACGACAAACTACACCAATATATTGCATAAAATAAGCTCTGTAACAAATACATTTATGACACTTTATGATACTTAGACGTTTTGTTCAGCAAGATAATCTTAATAAATAAGCACCCCTTTTATGTTTTGTGAAGCGTAAATGAAACCAACAGAGATAAGAGGCTAATGTTAGCTATAAACGTACTACATCACAGTTGGATTACTTCAAAGTCATCACCAGTAAGTGTTACTACTCTCTGTTCTATACAAACTAAACTGGTTGTAGAATAGTTTTGTTACTAATGTGGACCCTGCACAGACAGTCTCCCTGTCCCACGTGATGATGTTTAATGTCCCTGACAACTTCTATAGTCTGATTTAGCCACTTGTTAGTAACCGCCATCTTTTGAGACCCGTAAACTCTTTTAATTCAAACGCAAGTTATTAAGCGACATGTTTTATGTTTTAGTTAAAACGTGAAAATATCTTAAGCCTGTGTTAACCACAGAACTTATTTCTGGCATATAACTGAAGACCTATTCGAAAAACCCACTGAATTCAAGATGAGGGAAGTCATTTCCGGGTTTTAAAAACTGCAAACAAAGAAGACAACAACAATTGTGCTAGCGTGCCACCGTGAGCTAATCAGCAGCTGATGGGAGTGTCATAAGTTTTTCATTTTGGACAATCTTTTTATTAATGCAGTTTATCCTGAAGGGGAGCATTAGTGTGTGTGCCAAGTTCATTGTAATCCATCAAATTGTTGTAAAGTAGTTGTTGAGTGGGTGTCTACATTTTGCACCAAAATGGCGCAACAACAGACCATCAGGCCATCGACTGACAGACCAACAATTCCATTCCAAGAGCGATGGCTACAAAAGAAAGAAGCCCTCTGTATATCTAATGCTTTATAATAAGTCAATGAAATCCAGCACTCAATTTGGGCTTACTCTAGTGTAATATTGATTACTTGGCTTTAACTCCACCCAAACTCTGATTTGAATGAACAAATGTCCCTCTTTTTCCTCTGGTGGCTATTATGGGAAATAAGTGGCCATTTCGTCTCTTCGTCTTCTCTAGGGAAAGGAAAAGAGCCTAGCCTGGAGCCCTGTCAAGTGTTATATTCCGTGCTGGTGCATCTTGTTAACTTGCTGCAGGCTGACAGCAGTGTTTAAATGGCTTACTGGTCCAGAGAAGCCTTAAGCTAATGCAGCTAATCATGTTTCCCCGGTGATCCCCCCCTGACTGACAGGGCAATAACGCTGTCTGACCACCACCCTCAGAGGGTTTCTGACTAAAAGGGAAAAACTTTCTCTATTCCCTCGGAGTACAGAAAATGTTTAATCTGATGATTAAATGATGTTTAATCACGTACATTTAGCTCGCTAGCAACAGGAGGCAGACAACCTCCTGTGCTGCTGGTACAGCAGGTTGCCACTGAGCACAAACAAACACAATAACGTTAATATCTGTGCAGTCTTCAGTTGAAATTTTGATTGTGGAGTAGTTTTTTTCATAGTTTTGGCGCATGCAGATATTATCTAATTTGAAACATGTAGTATCGCAAAAGTATCCAAGTATTGATACTTTTGCTAACTTTACACTTTGGATTAGTCCCTCTTTAAGCAAACAGAATTACCTTAGCCACCTGCTTAGTTTAGAGCAGAAGCTGTTTACCCAGTGCATACAAGAGAAACATCTATTCCACACATGTTTCTCTTCAGCCACTTGTTCTGGTGGTTTCTTACCTACAGCGATCCACACGGTGAATCGAATCCAGGTTAGAGGGCTGAGCTTCATCATGAGGAATACGTTAATTAAGATGCTGGCACCTGGAGTCAATGGAACCAAGGGCACCTATACAACAATAAAGCATTGGTCATACTTCAGCCATAGTTAATGTGGTTTTCATGACAGCTGGTTTTGATAAATGTTTCCTTTTAATTGAGGCTGACTGTTTAGCTGAGCAAATTGTAAATTGTGCGTTGCTGCCAGGACAGTGAGTTACAAGGAGCAAGTTAATTCATTGACCATCTACAAGTGAAAGTTGGCAGCGTTCATTCACCACATGACACACGGTGCTGGTTAATCGCTGTAATGCCATCAAGGAGCTCACCTGGAATGTTTTGCTGTTTGTTTGTGGCTCATGAATCCATATGAGCGTCATGCTGCCAACATACGCTAAGCTAAAAATCACCAGCAGCGTTGTGAAGCTCCAGAGCGGCAGCTGCAGCTGTTTCTGTCCGAATTCTAACACGGCGCAGAGGGAGACTGAGCTCACGATCAGAGTCAGCACGCAGAAGGCCACGACCTCGCCCGGCTCACAGTCCCCCAGCAGCCTGCCCAGGTACGGTTCCCAGAAGGCCTTCAGCTGGCCAACCCCGCGCCGTTCTGCCGTCTTCTGCCTCTCCACCAACTGGAGTTTGTCAGAGAAGGACTCGTACTGCTTCAGCTCGCCGCTGTCCTCTGTTATGGTCTGGGACTCGGAGGGGGCAGGGGAAGGCTCAGCGTTAGGGTTGGGAGATGTGGAAGCGGTCCCCTTGTCGCTGGGTTTCTCGGGCTGGAAGCGCAGCACGATAACACTCGCTGCCACGAAGGTGTACGCTAGAAGGGTGCCGATGGAGAGAAACTGAACCAAGGCCTCCAGGTCAAAGATGAGGGACATGGTGGCCATGAGGATCCCAAACACCAATATAGCATTGACAGGGACTTTGGTGACGGGGTTGACCCGGGAGAAAAAGGAGAAGAACAACC
Organism: Diplodus sargus; assembly: GCA_903131615.1. Taxonomy (NCBI): domain Eukaryota; kingdom Metazoa; phylum Chordata; class Actinopteri; order Spariformes; family Sparidae; genus Diplodus; species Diplodus sargus. Next base: position 1,882,948 of record CAEMYA010000002.1, on the reverse strand, counting down.
CGTCCTCCGCCATGGCGTAGACAATCCGAGGCAGGGAGAAGAGATTACAGAGCAGTACAGTGTTCATGGCTAGAAATGGGAAAAGAGAGTCATCATCACAACATTAGTCAAAATATATGCACTGATCAAACATAACGCACGACCATACAACAGTCATTTAAAGGGACAGTTCATGCCAAAATAAAAAATACATGTTTTCCCTTTTACTTGTAGGGCCATTTATCCATCTAGATTGTTTCGATGTAAGTTGTTGAGTTTTGAGATATCAGCGATGTCTTCTCTCTCATGAACTGAACACAAATATTTTTCTACTCCTCGCATTTTCAAAACAGGCTTGTTATTTTAGTTGTAATGCGTTTGAGGGTAAGTGTTATCATTACTCATTGAGTAATGAATGTGTGTACTTTTGCCAACTCTGCAGATCAGCAGAGTAGAATACATTTAATGTTCACATCCTGCACTGTCATGAACCCAAGCCTCTCATCCATGAGTAGATGCATGCTATCTTCTGCGTGATGATACGGTGTAGTTCGGCAGGATAAAAATAGCTAAGTGAATCAGCTTGCACAGCGAAGTCTGCGGGGTTGGTCTCAAATGAATCTTTTGCTGCTTTGAGCATTACAAGCCAAGTGCCATGTACTTCAATTACATTTGAGAGAAGGCAGACATCTCTACAGTCGAAATATCCATCTCACACCAAAACACACTAGATGGATAAAAAGCAATGCAGGTAATATGTATTTTGGATTATGGGTTGAAACGTCCCCTTAAAATCATACTTCTCAATTTAAGTTGGTAAACTCACCACAGATGGAACCGACTGCCACAATAACTCCAGCCCAGCTGTAACCACGGCGGAAGAAGGCGTCAGCCAGAGCTGAGTTGGGGTCCAGTGTATGCCAGGGCACCATGAGTGTGAGCACTGTGGAGACCAGGACGTAAGCTGTTGCTGCCAGCCCAAGAGAGACCGCCGTGGCAATGGGAACCGCTTTCTGCGGGTTCTTTGCCTCCTCACTCGAGGACGCAATTACATCAAAGCCCACAAATGCGTAGAAGCACGTGGCTGAGCCTGCCAGTACTCCCGAGAGTCCAAACGGTGCGAAACCTCCTTCTTTCTGGCTCCAGTTGGCTGGTTCTGCCAGCATAAAGCCAAAGACCAGGATGAAAACGATGACGCCCATACTTATAACGGAGAAGATATGGTTAAGGTAAGAGGACACTTGAACTCCAAAGGAAATGAAGAAGGAGGCAACGACTAGAATCCCTGCTGCAAGGATATCTGGGTAATGGGCGAGGAAGGGCACGTTCCACTGCATAATGTGCGTCTCCGTGAAGTTCTGGATGGCGTGGTTAAAAATGGAGTCCAGATAGCCACTCCAGGCACGTGCCACCGCAGCGCCGCCAATCATGTTCTCCAGAATCACATTCCAACCGATGAGAAAGGCCCAGATCTCTCCCACAGAGACGTAGGTAAACATGTAGGCCGATCCCGTTTTGGGGATGCGTGCTCCAAACTCTGCATAACAAAAGGCAGCCAGGAGTGAAGCGAAACCCGCGAAAAGGAAGGATAAGATGACAGCAGGCCCCACCATATCTTTAGCCACTGTTCCAGTGAGGACGTAAAGCCCGGAGCCCACCATGCCACCAACTCCCATCAGAGTCAGGTCCAGGGTGGAGAGGCAGCGTTTCAGCGACGTGGCCATCATGTCGTCATCCAGAGTCTTGAGTCTGTTCAGTCTCTGACAAAGGCGCACCGCGGGGGTGCAGCCTCTCGGGCAAGCTGCCATAGCTACGGAGTAAGACAGAGGCCAGCTGCGCAGGAAGTTGTTAAAACCGTCTCACTGGATCCATTACCTGTCTATGAAGCTGACCTGCAAGACAAAGGTGTACATCAGAAGAGGAACAGCTGCTGCAGGTTCATGCGGCCAGACTTATTAAACCTGTTCCACATCCAGGAAACACAGAATGATGGTGGGACATGACGATAGGTGAGGTCCGGTGTTTAGCTTCAAACATTCTACACAAAAGGTCTTCTTGAGGAACCAATCTATACTAATTTGGACACAGAACAGCTTGGCCTCTATATTTAAGTACATTTTTGCTTCCTCCTTGGAGTCCATGCAATGAAAGCAATGAAGACTAGTAAGCCTATATTTCTCAGTAAATAGTGCACTGTGTAGTTTTGGGAAGATATTTTAATCAGAAGAGAAAGATCATCATTTTCTTTTTTTTTTCTTTTTTTTTCTTTTTTAAAGGCTAAACAACCCGAATAAACAAACTCTCTTTGTTTTCATGACTAAATAAACAGAATAAGCAAACTGACCTTAAAGGACAACACAATCTCATACCGTCTTACTCTTTATATTTGGCGTTGGTTGTTCAAAAACTTTCTTTTAAGTAAACTCTGTGTACACAAACAATGTTCTCAATGCTCGTGTTCATGTGTAGAGACTAGGGATGTCCCGATCCGATCCGAGTCCTTTAATATTTGGTATCAGCCGATACCGAGTCCCGATCCGATACTCAGCCTTAACTAATATTTTCGTGGATAATACAGCTGCATTAAGAAAAAAAGTACCTGCACTCCTTTATAGTTTTTTTATTTTGTTGAAACAAAGTATATGCTTTCATACGGCTCTTCCTTATTCTGCAACATTGGCCTCCACCTTCTTTGTGTTAGCAGGTGAGTATGACGCTGCACTGTGACAGTAGACCCTCGTGTACAGCCAGCTGAAGTGTGTGAGACTCAGCCCACACTTGGTTCCTCCATATCATCCACTGCTTTGTTCATATTCCTTACGTTGTCATATAAAATGATGTGGACATGTTGCTTATCTATATCACAGTGTTCAGCATCTCCTTGGTTGCCTGTTTTAGGTGCTCTGCTGTATGAGACCCACGAAACTAGTGCGCATACGGCACGTTGTATCTCGAAACTGGAAGAAATGTAATGTAAAGCAGAGATGGTAGAGCATACCAGGGATTCAAAAACTCCAGATGACGAAGAAAACCCTGATTCTCTACCACGGAGATGAGATGGTTATCCAGAACGATTCATTTAATTACCTTCTTTGTAATATTTGTGGCCATGTCGCTGTCTCGAGGATATTTAACGTAACTATTGAAAGTATCGGCGAGTGTTTGTTGCTTCGGTGTCTTTGCCTGTGTTGCTCGAGTGAACACGTTGTATTCTTTGAGTGTTTGTTTTTTTCCATATCAAATGTGTAGTATTAAATGCAGCAAAGTGATGTTGGACAGTCTGACTCTGTACCACCACATAACGGTAAACCACGTGATCGGCCCCGATTTCCGATATTGTGATCGGGACATCCCTAGTAGAGACCCTGGTGATACTATAAGCAACTACGAGTTTCATGTTGTGTCGAGCCTTATTAGTGTTTTAAAAATAGCGATTTTGATGCTAGCGTAAAAGTGCCCCAGTACTCCCATTGAAGATGAGTTTGAGCCAAAAAACGAAAATACGGTTTATCTTAAAAGTGCCTCTTTTGTCGTAATTAATGCTTTTACACAAAGGTTTGACTCATATACATACACAAAAAAAGCCTAGGTTGCATTTTGGCGAGAGTTTCACTTTAAATTAAAAAAATTACCCAGAGTGATGATTGTTCAGTATACATTCAAAACTATTTTGATTCACATAACATGAGGACATTTTAAGCTGGTTTATTTGGATGTAGTATTGTTATCATGCAGAACTGTCACATCAGTGCTGAGGTAACATTTTGCTCTTTGATTCATAGCAAAACAGAATATTTATATTTTATTACGTCATGTGTAACAATCAAATCCATCACAGGAGTCAGTAACCCTTTTTTAAAATGCGTCCCTTAACACTTTATCTGTCTTATCTAGATTTTGCATGGAGGCCTTGCTGTGTGGCACAGGGCCGGTCCACGTCATCTAAAGGGTATCCGGTGCGCTGATGTATAAAATAAAAGCCTCCAATAAAGTCACGGTGGATGATGTTTTTGATTTGACTGCCGACATAATATTCGATCTGTTCATCTGCGAGGAGCAGAAATCATCCTCCCGGCAACATCCGACTCCTGCCCTCGCCCGGCATATGGCGACAACAGGATGCCTCCGTTATAATTACGTAACGCTTTATTTCCCCTCTAGAGATAAACCCACTGCCGTCAGCCACAGCACACGTCCACACTATGCTCGTTCCAGTGTGCACCGAAGACCGCACAGCCGTCAGAGCCGTGCAAATAGGCGACCAGTAGGATTGGCGTCGTTTTAACGCCTGATCAATAATAGATTACAAAATGGAAACGGAGCGCAAAAAGAGGCTCGTTGGTGCGTTACGCTTCCTCTCCTGGACGACCTGGGAAAGAGAGCGACATCGCTCTTTGAAATCGTGAGGCGGGTGTTATCATTTAACTGGAGTTCCTTTGTCAGCGCAAAAGAAAATGACATTACGTGTTGTAGCGTTAGAGACAAAATGATGTCTTTACCGTTCAGCGTCTCTCGTGCGTGCTGCAGGTCCGCTGCTGTTAGAAGTTACCGGGACGCATCCTCGTCTGGTGATGGAGCAGAAGGTGCGCCGAGGAACACCAACACGCACCGCCTGGGCTGCTTCTTAAAGGCGCAGGCACCGCGATGAGCGCGTCCAGAGGGCTTCCCCACTGCGCCCCACCCATAACACAGCACATTATCTGGAGCCGGTGGTCCCACGGGGGGTCCCCAGATCCTGACTATAGGGCCGCTGAATACCAGTGTTGGAGAATCATGCCCGTCGTGTACGATAAGTTAGGTAAGCAGCTTAAGTTAGTGAAAACAGTCAATGTGGAAGAAGTTCTCTTAAGTAAAAGTACTTTAAAGGGGCAAGAAATTCAAACTCAGACTGTTAATAGTTACAATATTATTAAACTAATAATGCAAACTTAGAAATATTTAGCTTTTCCTTCATTTAATCAAACCGGTCTCAGAGGATTATCATTTCCACAGAACACTGTTTTAAGTTCAAAAGTTGGCAGGGTCCGCCAAATATAGACAAAGTAAAATCGAATAAAAATTCTGTTGTCCAGAAGGTCAGTTTGTTTATTCTGCTAATTCAGTCGTGAAAACAACAACAGTGTGTGCATCTGGTTTGTTCAGTCAATACGGATCGTTTTCTCTTCTGATTAAAATGTTCTCCCCAAAACTACACAGTGCACCTTTCATAGCTCACTAAAACTCTGTTCTGAGATAATCATGCATTTTTAAATTGAATAAAAGATAACCTATTACCTCCAAATTGTAGTGTCAAAAGTAACTCACCATGCAAAATGACGATTTAATTGTGGAGCCTTGAGGCTCTCTAAAGATAATATACATCTATAGGGAGCTATGGGTGCGTGTTTCAAATTAGTCAAGTTACCTCCCACAAAAAACATCGTCCACACTGTCGACTTGTTAGGCCTATAGTCGACACTGTGTTGCTCAGGTGCAACAGTTTGGCTTCATATTATTGGCTCTATTTATCGGTTTCATCATTACAAGCAAATGTGTGATATTATACATTTCCCCATATCCAGCTGATGATATATTGACCGATATTTATTGTGCATTACTAATTTGTACATGTGCAATGTTAAAATAATGTGTTTTTGGGACTGCATGGGCTCTTTATACATTTGTTGCAGGGATGTTCACAGTGTCATCATTCTTTTCAGTACACGATGACCTCAGGTCTAACCTACGTCTCCTGAGAGGGTATGTGGGAGCATTAATCCACAAGAGCTCATCAGATTTAATAAGATAATCATATATATTGTGTGTTTATTCAAAGTAACTTGTCAAATTAATGTAGTTAATTGTATCTCTGAAGAGTGAAAAGTGGCATGAATTGGAAAAACTTTGGTACAAGTATCAAAACATACTCATTCAGTATTTTTGTAGTTCAGGTGACAAATTGTTTTAATTAATACAAATATAAAATGTTACATAACAGGACCGCACGTCCATAAATAGAGGCAAGCATTGATCACAAGAGGTCAAGCGGAGCTATGTGAGCACAGTAAATCACAATGTTGTCAGGTGGCTGACCCTGGAGCCTTTATAGGTGATCATGAAAGTCTTACATTTGGTCAGTAGTGTGTGAAGAGGATGGATGAGACATGACACCTGGACCTGATCAGAGGGCTACCTGTAGCATTCTAGACCATTTAGAGCATATCCATGATGAATATACTTAAGAAGTTGTAGTCCAGCTACGATGACATAAGCATATCCATCTCAGTTTAAGACACAACTGGTCTGGGATTGGTAGTGTTAAAGAAAATACTGTAATCCTAAGGCTATATCTTTTAGATGACGCCAATACATATAAAGGCCATAGATTCTGTTCAGCTGCAAATATTACATTTTCGAACTGATGAAGCTACTCATGAACAGGTGCACATCTTAATTGGCTACATGCAGTGTTGAGCATTAGCAGCCTCCCAGATAAATAACTTGGAACCCAGCGCTACACAAAATACTGAACTGCGGACAAATCACAGCACTGATAACAGAAGAAATTATGTAAAATTATTCCCAAGACATTTTGAGAGACTTCAAAAACTTTTTTTTTTTTAAACTGAGATTCTTGTAATAGACATACTAATATGTAATGCTACTGCTCATACTGAAGCCTATGATATATCATAAGATTGTTGCTTTTTTGTTTATTTATATGGAACTGTAAGCATTAACCAACACTGGCATTTTGAAAGAAAAATCTATGTAAAACATAAAGAGGCTTAATTTGCCTCTTTAGCACCAACACAACTGAAACAAACTGATAAAAAAAACATTATAAACAATAGTTGTAAAAATGAAAATAGAAAACAATGTAGGAAATGTATCCCAATACCTTTCAAATAAATAGGCAATAACGTCTGCTCAAAAAAAGTCAGTAACTGGAATTGACATACTTTACATCGTGCTTCTGTTTTAACATGTAAAATCAACATCCTGAGGCTGACAGAAGCTGCTCCTATCTTCATGTTTACGGTGGCTGATTTACATCACCAGCTTGTACACAACCCTCCACAGCAACTTTCACCATCACAGCATGGCAAATGTGGAAAGTTACAGAGTTCAGCCTTAATACTAATGTCAGTGCATGACTGCTGCTCAGAGTTGGATCTCTGTGTACACACTAAGCAACAAATTACTAATTTTCCCCATAAAATGGTGCTGACATCTCCACGGGTATCAGGAAGCTCTTACGGAGACACCATCTCACACTAAACCTACAACAACTTCCTATTTTCACAATATGTGACACAGCATTAAAGTGCTTCATAATCTCTGTTGCCACAGCCTGCTACTGCACTCTTCCAGGACTAGAAATGCCTTACTTTATGCACAAAAACCTGCCTTCTCCTGCAGGTTTTGATGGTGAATGTGAAACGCAATAGACATTTCTGGAACATGTTGTTAAAGAGAACAATGTCACGTTAACCAACACATTGAATCTCACAATTACAGAAATGTGAGCACGCAGTCCGTTGCCATTGCATGTTTTTTTCCTTCTCCTTTGCCAAAAATTCTCAAAAGACTCCAGATTGTGTCTCCTTCTGTTGAAGCTTGAGTATCAATTCAAGGAGGTTCATCTGCATTGTCAGCTCCTGAATAACACGCAACAGCAGAAAAAGCAATTAGTTAGGACACACATCGCCACCTGCTGGACATCTGTATGCATCACAAGTGTATACCTTTGTGTTGCTACCTTTTATGGTTTTAGTATACATTAAACTACAAGGAGTAGATGATGCAGAAGCTAACCTGAGGATTGGTGGTGATATAAAACCCAGGGACCCCAGCCTTCTCCAGGGTATTTTGCTGGTCTATCACTTTTTGATCCATTTCCGCTACAATCTTCTTATCCATCATACTTTGTTCATCTTTCACACGGATTTCCAGAGCCTAAACAAAAAAAACAAAAACACAAAAATGTTAGAAAACCATAAGGCATATGGAATTTGGAGTCCAACTGATACATAGTGTACTACAATATATAATCTAATATAAAACTCTTTACAGGGAAATTAGGATACAGAAAAAGATGCTGGGGATCATTAATAATGACTGAATTCCCAATTAAGTTTACTATTTCACTGCACCAGACATTCAAGTTAAACTTTAAAATATCCCATGTTACATATCGATGCAACTGTTTGACCACATCTGAGGGATCAGTTAAAAATGTTGAAATCACACTTTCCTACTCCCCAATGCAGGGGCTGACATCTGGCATCACAGAAGTCTACATAGAGCGAGGACTCTGATGGGAATAACCACGACTCCTTTAGTGAGAAGCGTCAGCATCTCAATGCTTTACCTCGAGTTCTGCTTGTTGGTTTGATTTGAGGAGAGCAAGGTTGTGAGACTTGCATGATTGTAGAGCATCTTTGTGCTTCCGTGTAAGATCTTGTTTCAGTCCTACACATAAAGGAAATATGAACAGTCAAGCATCACACAGACATTTGGAAACATACGTTTTCACCATTGGCCTGTTCCAGGAAGCACGTTGGTGCTTCATATACGTCTTGATTTGAGAGGATAAATGGTTATACTGAACAGTTATTCAGGAAACAGGCATGGACTTGCTTCTTGGGACAGGCTGCTACAAGTCGCGCCATATTTACAGTTATGCAGAGCACGAACCTTGGTGTTCACAGTGCAGCTTCTGCCTCTGGTTGTACAGGTTTTTCTCTGTCAGGTGCTGAATATCCAGGAGCCCCTGCACAATTTCATACACAGTCCCATCTATGAGCGCTAAAGCCAGGTCACTCAGCGTGTTGTAGGAGAGGCGCTGCTGGAAGGAGCTGAACATGGAGAAAGACATCGTCAAGATGTGTTTAGAAACACACGTCCAGGTAAAACTGAGTCAATTAGTTACTGGTGTAGCTACTTCTGTCAATTGTATGTGAAGGAAGTCTTCCATGAAGGTAAGAAACATTACCTTGGTAAATCTTTGACTAACGTCTGTAGTTCAGATAACAGGTAGTAATGTCTCTCTTGTTGTTTTGTGGAATCACCACCACTGACTCCGGGGTAACCATCCATCTCCTTGATTGACAAATTAAGAATACCGAAACATTTAGCTAGCTAGCTACAAGTATGGGCTAGTTCAACTATTCTATAGTTAAAAGTTCTCAGAAACAAAAAAAAAGAATATAATATTTAATGGAGACTAGTTTGATTCCACTAAAGTACGTAAGTTAGCAAAACACGGTTACATTTTCTAAACCAATTTAATAAGAAGAAAGTGATATTTTTTAAGCTGTAACGTTAGGTTTGTTCGTTGTTTGTTAGCTTCCATTCACTCCGATGAGGACCCCTAAGTAGCTGCCCGTGTGGCAGCCTGTCTGTAATGGCGCTTGAAGTAGCCTTGTTTGTTCGCCAGATGGCGCCTATAATCAAAGAAGAGACGCTCCAGAGGATCAGACACTCACCAGGTATGACCATACATTTACGGAGATAACAAATGACTAATTTAATTATTGTACGACATCGTATTTGGAAAGACAACAGCAGCAGTTACACACAGGTTGTGAACGATATCAAATATGAAAACAGTCAATCTCAGGTGTAAATGCGATATATTTGATTCACGTTCATGTCAGAATTGACATTTCTGATCATTCATACATTTGTCCTGCTTAAGAAGAGCTGCTTTAAGACGGACATTGTCAGGAGCCAGCACATCTTCATCGTGTCCCACAGCGTTCAACCTGCCGCACTGACTGGGATGGATGCATGCGCGCCTGTGTCGCGCGCTACTGGTGGGCTGCGCGCCGTCACGCGCTGAAGGTGCCATGAAATGAAGAAAACTCAGAGGGGAGACCACTGTTTATAAGAGCGCGTATGGGAACATAGGAGGACCTGGATTAATAGCTCACTCCACTCAAAATGGCCAGAAACACATCTCTGTATTTCAGAATTGTCGAGGGCAGGAACCTCCCCGCCAAAGACGTGTAAGTAATTTTCTGAATGGCACGCGCCTTTGTGCTCAAGTCTCAGAATAGGCAGAATCAACATTGTCTAAATGCATCAGGTTAGTTGGACGAAAGAAAAAGTAAAAGTAAGCCTCCATTTTCCTGGTCAGGCTGCATTCCTGTGAAACAGTTGAATGAATTTAGGTGAGAGAGTCGGTGTCTCCCTACTGAAATTGACCCGAGCATACGTGGAGACGTAAAATGAAACACATGAGCAGGTAAATTGACTATGCTTCTATTTTTCATTCTTTATATTTTCTCGTCATCTTAAGCTCCGGAACCAGTGATCCATACTGCATTGTTAAGGTCGACAATGAAGTTGTGGCCAGGTGAGTTCTCTCTGATTCTAAATGAAGATAATGTGCACGGAAAGCATCTTGTTTTATATCAAGCTACAGCTAGAAGATGTCGTCTGTCTGTTATCGAGTATGTTCATCCCGGGTGAGAGATTTGCATTAGTTCAGCGTGTGACTGTGTGCTCCCGCTACTCCGCACATGTAAACCAGGCTGGAGTGTGTATGACCAGGGTGCTGGTGCCCACGGCGTGGCCCCTCCAACGCGGAGAACCTGATACCGGCCTGGCCTTTTAAACACCCGCAGGTAACCATGGAGAGGCTGCATCAATTATTGCAGGGAGCTCCTGGTGTAAGCAAGGAGAATGCTGGGAGCAGAGAACACGAGTTCACAGGTGTCTGAGTGCAAAAGTACAGATGAGTTCATCTTCCAAATTATTCAAACACAGCACAGCTACAGTACTGTCCATTTTCCAGGTTGTGCTTGTGTGACAGCCGGGCCAGATTTCTCTCTAGAAAAAAAAACAAAAAACTGTTTGCTGTTGGGGTTGAATTCAGTGGCTATTGTTCCATCTGGCATCACGAGGGACAACGGCACCATGATTCACTGCAGTCACTCACACTAATTATCTTGTACTTGTGGTGTTAGTGGCCAACTGACTCCTTGAGTGTGATGTTCATGGATGATGTGGCTGGTAGATCGTGTTGGGAGATAATGATTACAGGAGGAATAGGTGATATAGAGGTTTTTATTGCAACAATACAGGGTTCAGAAATTGTACAGATTGTAGGTTATTCTTTTAAATCTTTATGATCTGCACTGATTTTTTTTTCCAATACCTTCTTTTAAGGGATACAGTCATGTCTCTCCGTAAAACACTTCTCTTTTAATTGAGATGTTTTAAAAAATATAATATCAGTCATACAAGAACTTGAATAAATGAAATTAAAATTGACAAATGTTTTAAATCAGGAATTGATAAACAAGACTGCCTGTTTTCAGGACTTGACAATTTTCAGTTCTGTTTTGTTTTATAGATGCATTCAGTCAGCATGAAAATGTATTGATATTCTTGTCCTCAATAGAACATTTTTGGCTTCAACAGAATGCTTAAGAGACTTATGTGATGTGTCCAGAAAGCTGACTGAATCCTATATAGAGGCTGGTTTTTAAGCAGGACATTTGACCTCAGTGTAGAGCAGTGATTCCTTACCTCCGTATCGCATCATGCCATAAAATGAAGCACTGCCTATTTGCAAAGCAGCATGAGTCACAACGTTGAAAGCAGATCTACTAAAGGGGGATTTGTCAATATGTTTTAATTCAATCTTTTCAAGGGCTAAGCAAGTGAAATTCACAAAAAAGCAAAGTTCAGATAAAAGTCTGAAAAAAATTTGATTTTGTCGCTTGGAGAGATTCCAAATGTTAATATTTTTTGTGACAGCCTTTTTTAAAGCTGTCACAGTACCAGAATTTCAAAATTGCATATATAGCATATAATACTAGTATTATAACTCCATATCTCCTCTGATACTGGGGCAAATATAAGAAAAAGTCATGCAAAATAGAATAGTTTTTCATGTTTTCTTTTTGATTAGCAACCTGAACTCAGTGTTGGTAGAGAAAAAATGTTGGTATCTGTGCAGCCTTTGGTACAAAACGTCTTGATTTATTTTTTATAGCTCTGATACTTTCGATTACTATTGAAACCAGATGTCATATTTTTTCAAACACGTGGTATTGAAAAAGCACTAAAGTATCAATACTTCTGCCAACCTTTTTCCTCAGGCACACTTACAAAGTGGAGACTGGACTGTATTGTTGCATACATTCATGTGAGGTCTGGTTAAACCTCTCTTTTCAGGACCGCCACTGTGTGGAAGAACCTGAATCCTTTCTGGGGGGAAGAGTACACCCTGCACCTCCCCATGGGGTTCCACTCACTGTCCTTTCACGTCATGGACGAAGACACGATTGGGTAAACTGTCATCCAAAGTTTTCTCAAAATCATTCCGTCTTATTCAATCCCAAGTTTTGACTGATGGAGCTTGGCAGTTGTTTTAAAGTCCTCTAAGCCAGGAGTGTTTTTTTTTAGCTTGGCCTATGATTTGATATATTTGGGTCAAAACCTTGTGTTCACTTCAAATGTTTTGGGAAGAAAAACACCAAGCGCTGAATAAACAAACATGATCAGGCATATGGTCGCCCAGACTGAGTGATTAAGGGTTTTCTCGTCTTCTCATGACCACCAGTTCTCTAATCAGCCTGTCTTCAGATTCACCTCATGTAACCCCAACAAGATCAAACAACTTTGATCGTATTTTCAAACGCCTCTGTCTCATGATCTACTCTTTTATCTGTTCCACAGCCACGATGATGTTATTGGGAAGATAACTCTGAGTAAAGACGCCATTGGATCCCAAGCTAAAGGTACGACTGAACTGATCTGCATCAGTCTCTCAGACGGTGGGCGTATAACCGAAGCTTAGAGGTTAAACATACATGGCGTCCTCTGAGCGAGTCAAAGGTCTGAGTGATTGAGGAGAGCAGTTGTTTTTAAGTCTCTGGGAATGTCTCTTAGAGGTCTCTCACACATTTAATTGGTCCAGTAGCCATATTGTGTTTGTTTTGTTTACAAAGCGTCGTAGTTTGAGTTTAAATGTCACAATCACAGTACATCCTCCTTTATTATAATCAGACATAAGCATATGTGTTATACGAGGATGCCCATAGGACATTCTTCATCGACCTTTTTTCTTTTTTTATGATAAAAATTTATTTTGAATATTCTGGATGCACATACGAACGTTTTTTGAATCATGCATCACGCTGAGTTTTATTTTTCACTTACTCCCATTGCCGCAACCCAAACCTAAATCATCAATCAAGCCAACTCAACAAGTAAGTGATGTTTACTGTGAGCTCATGTGCTGTCTGAATGATTTGAAAAATGTATTTCCGAGTGGGAAAAATTCCCTCTCAAGTTGTAACAACAACTCGGAATTTCTGAAACATGGTGGACGAAAGTAAACATTGGGTTGATGGAGACTTTTGCCAGACTCATATTCTGTATAGTCACTCTATCATTTCCTTTGCCCTTTCTTTGCTGCCAACTTGTTTAAACACTCTGAGTGACAAAATATGAATCAACTTCTCTTTTTGCATCCATGTCGCTCCCACATTCCAACATGACACACAGGTACACACCGAAGTCGGAAGAGCAACTTCCGAACCTGGGAAATGAGACCAGCAGAGTAGCACCTGAATACAGCATTGCGCCTGTGTATTGTAGATATTATGGAAGTGAGCTGAAATTCCACTCCTATATGTTTTCTTGAGGCTTATCTACATTACTGACAGCCCTGTCACAACAGTTGAGAATCAATCTGAAGTCGCACTGCAATTCACCGGATGGATAATAAAATGATGCTTGACACTCACTTGTGAAACTTAAGAAGGTCGCACTGGGATTGCAAAATTTGAACACAAACATCGACGTCTTGTAGTTCTTTAACAAAACAACAAAAAATGGCTCGCACAAGTTCATTGGCCCGAATGAAAATATAATGAAATCAGCACTCACACTGATGACTCTTGTCTGCATAAAGGGTTTCTGTTTTTTTTTCATAAACCTTCCTATTGTGTGGAGGCCCACAGCGCTGTAAAATGAGCAGAACAACCAAAGCACTTTAAATGGCTCCAAACCATTTAATGTCTGGCTCTCTAACAAAGCCCTTAACATTCAAGAAATTACTCAGTATTTACCTCAGCATGAACTCTAGCACTTTCTGCACGGTCTTGGCCAGACACACAGCTTTTAAAACACGGTATGTCGTGATGATGTTGCAATTTTATTAGGTTGCCCAAAGTGTTTACCAGACTATGTTTGATGCATGTGCTCTCCTGAGAGCCACCTAGTGTGGCCTTCACTCCATTGATTAACTGCTACATGGTGGTACTGAGGCAGTTACTCCCTCACGGGAGTCCTCTCACAGTCTGGCCTTGACATCGTATTCCGGCTTGCGTCTGCTATTTCTCAAGCGAAGAAAAATAACACTTTGAATTCAGCATGACTGAAATGTAATTTACATGTTGTTCAGACTATCAAGGACTGTACTGCAGGCTTTTCTTTGACTGTGCATGCCTTCACCTTGTCTTGTATTTGCCAGGATATTTGCTAAGAAATTGCTATTTTAAAATATGTACTTACCCAAATATGTAAAGATGATCATAAAGTTAATTAATTACACATAAAATGGCCACTGCAACTTAAAACCCACAGTGATGTCACCAAATTGCTTGTTTTCCCCATCGACACAGCAAATCCTTAAAATTCTCAGTTTATTGTTGAATAAGACCAAAATGATGCAAATCCTCCTAACAGAGGAGCTGGAACTTTAAGTAATTATGAGAAAAGTTTCTGCCGGAGGATATCTCTAATTTAAGAATACAAGAATAATTCTACATTGACCGTCACTGAAATTATTAGTTGACGAACCAATTTTGAAGTGTGCTAAAAACAACAGCGAAAAAATCTATTCTGCATTCCTACCATGTATTATCGTTTTTGTGATATTTAATGCAGACATGAGTGTTTTAATGAGTAACACCTCTGTGTGCTCTGGTCAGGATTAGACAGCTGGGTGAACCTGACGAGGGTCGACCCTGATGATGAAGTCCAGGGAGAGATCCACCTGAGTCTGGAGCTGCTGAAAGATGCAGAGAAGATCAGCCTGCGGTGTAAAGTCATTGAAGCCAGGTAACATAACTGTGATTTTCAGATTTTCAGCTGCAAGGAAATGAGCACATTTACAGATAGCTCTTGACCAGATGGCATATACAAATACAGTTTAAATGGGTAAGGCTATCATTTATTTTATATGTAGTTCAAATGATTCATTGGTCATAAGTCAGAAGTTAAGTTTCTGTAGCTGAATCCTTGCGGGGCCTTCACTGCGTCTGTGCTGACATCTTATCGCCATCACCCTGCAGGCATCCACACTCCCCTTCTGAGTCATACTGCCACTATCGCACCACTCACTGCCCCATCTGTGCGTCCCAGGCTACAGTTTCTCCCTCTCAGGCAGGGCACTAATGAGCATGTCAATCAGAGTTTGACACTGTGTTATTCGGACATGCATCTGATGAATGTGAATTAAGTTTGAAAGGATCAGGTCAAATGGAAAGTCTTGTTTTTTGCTGCTGCCCCACAATAATTAATTGAATTTGCAGAACAGGCACCAGGAGCTTGTTGAGGTTTTTAGTGTATTGATCCCTTCTGATGTCTTTTGATCTGGTGATACCCGCAGAGACTTGGCTCCGAGAGACATTTCTGGAACCTCTGATCCATTTGGAAGAGTTATTTTCAACAACCACAGTGCAGAGACCTCGGTGAGCTCTACAGTATGTGTGTGAGTGGACAGTGTGTGTTGGTTTCAGCTGAACCTTAAAGGAGCAGTTCACCCAAAAATGAAAACTCATGGTTAACGTTGTTATCTTTACAGCTCCAATGAAGATTCAGCTTAAAAAGATGTGTAAATAATCTAAGTTTTAGTATTAGCATTTATCTTAAATAGTCTTTTCGAATCAATTTGGCATCTTGGGGCTTTCAACAACTTGGATTATAATTATGGAGCCATTTTATGTTTTATTTTTTATTTTAGCCCACATCTGCTTCAGTTGTTTCAGAGATTGCTGCAGCAGTGTTATGTTGTAAACCTTTAAAAATGTAGACTTCAGAACTTCACAGTTTCCATCTGCATGGTGGTGAGTAGCTTGCAACTGAATTTTGATTTTTAGGTGAACTTTTCTTTTAAGTACACACTCTTCCATTTTAACTGATGGCTGTATGGTAGTCTCCTTGTCTGTCATTGTTTTTCATATTAGTGTTGTGAAGTTTAGTGAAGAGGGATCTTGTTTTAGGGCTTCCTAACAGCCCAACCTGCTGGGTTTTAGATTATCAAGAAGACCCGTTTCCCTCACTGGGGAGAGACCCTGGAGCTGGAGCTGGACCCAGCGGAGCTGAGTGAGGAGGGTAGTGTGACTGTTGAGGTCTGGGACTGGGACATGGTGGGCAAGAATGACTTTCTTGGAAAGGTGAGGATGCCACAATTAGTATAATAATCCATTATTATCATATTTCATAGATTTCATGTTTTGATTGTGATGGTACAGTACAATTTCCCCACTGTAAATTCTTTAATGAGTTATTTTTCTTTCATGGTACTGTATCCTTGTTTGTTCTTTACTTCCTCAGGTGGAAATCCCTTTTGCTTGTTTGCACAAGACACCTCTGTTAGAGGGCTGGTTTCGTTTGCTGCCCTTGGGAAACAATGAGGTTGACGCTGGGTGAGGATTATGGGTGTGCTTGTTTGTTCAATGTGGTGAGTTTGTGTGTTTGTACAACCGAGTCAAGAATTTTGCTTTAAGACTGATCAGCAGTATTCACACAGAGTTTTAGAATGCACTAAAGGAAAGTATCAGTTTCTCTCCATGCTCTCTTTCGTGCTTTTCAAAGAACATTCACAGGTGTAGAGCCAGGTCTCTGACAGCATCTGCTCCTTGCGATAATTTTAGAACAAAGGGGAGCTGAGTGAAATGCTAAAGGATGGCGTCAAAGTAAAGTGAATCTCAAAGGTTTATCAGGAAGTGACTCACAGTTAATTAGAGGAGTAGAAGCTGATTAGAGACCTACTTTTGCCAAAGTAAAGAAAGTGTGTTGGCTTTGAAAGCAGTTTGAACAGACCTTTTCACTGTTTTTTATGTAAGGACTCTCTCTCTTCTGAATCTGAACAGAAAACTGATGGAAATCTCTCAGTTTTGAAATCAAAATCGGTATCAACAATTCTCCCAATAATTTTTTCTCTCCTCCTCCGCATATTTGTGCACACCCAAAAAAGAAAAACAGTTATTATACCAGTAGCCTTTAGCAGCCCTTCCGGACATGTATCATGTGTACACAAAGACCATCAATTGACTGCTGTAAGGTATATTTTCTTTTTCAGTGATCCTTCAGGAAGAGCCTTTACTTGTGAAAGGTTTCAGAATACACACTTTGTGATAAACCGGGTTTCTATCTGTTGTTGTTTATTGGTGAAACCAAGAAGGGTGTTATTTTTATTGTACTCAGTGATTAGTGTTTGAACTTCCCTAAACATAACCTGAAAAAAGCCTCCAGGATAAAGTTGAGCTGTTATTTGACATTTTTAAATAGGAATTTAAAAATGTGCATCACAGTTATCAGGATAAAACCATCCTTTTTAGTGTTTATGAAACAGTCTCGTGATTCCTCTGATAATTCTAAATTACCTGTAACACTAAACGAGACTACAATTTTTATATAGTTATTATCAATGCCTGTGCTTGGGTCCAATCACATATAAAACAAACATATAAATACATTACCTCTTCAAATGCACTCGCTGCCAGCACATGCTAGCAAAGATCTGTATTCGAGTAAGCGCTGGTGTCGTTCTACTTTTGTTGAAAAGGGTCACGAAAATTAACAAATCCTGATGCATAGCTGTCTGTGCTGGAAAAAAAAGTTCGAATTGTGACCTTAAAATTGAAAGTCAGATCAAATTGGGAATTTTAAGAATCGTGCCATCCCTAATTTCAAACTAATCCAAAAGTAATCAAGTGTCTAACTAACAGAAAAGCAAGGTAATCTTAGGCTTGTGTTTGTTGAAAAATGCACCTTTCCCTCATAAACTTTCTGGCTTCTTTCAGATTCGCATTTTTCCTTCTCTTCCAGCTTATTTTAAATGGAGACTTACCTCATGATAAGATTAGTGTGTGCAGAAAATCTCTTTTCTTACTCTGTGGTTTTTTGCTCTGTTGCCAGTGGCAAGTTGGGGGCTCTGCGTCTGAAGGTGCGTTTGGTGGAGGATCGGATCTTGCCGTCAGTGTACTATCAGCCTCTCATTCACCTTCTGGTGGAGTCTGTCATCTCCCCCACAGAGGTCAGCATCACCATTCTTCTTCAGTACTAATGCTAAAACTTTCCCTTGACTTAATCCACACTTATCTCAGCTTAGCCTGGTTCATTCATTCTGTGTGGGTTCCAGATGACAGAAAATCTCTTTGTCCAAGTCAGCAGCGTGTCTTGGTTTGACCTCAGTCCACTTCCCTCCAGGTGGAGGACAGCAGTGCGCTGACCATGCTGGAGGAGGTGACCACGGTCGAGAGCCGGCAGGATGTAGCCATGACCCTGGTGAAGATCTATCTGGGCCAGGGCCTGGTGGTGCCATTCCTGGATTATCTTAACACCCGGGAGGTCAACCACACCAGTAAGTGTAAAAGAACAATTTTAGAACTGCCAGCCAAAGCTACATCACATACACAATTCGAACGTCCAATCCCGGAAACTGCTGCATCGTAACTTAATCTCTTTTAATGTCACTTTTAACCTGACTCACTGTAACGTGTCAAAAAACTGTTTGCTGTTAGTCCTGACCCCAGAAGCCTGCAAAAAAATACATTCTTCCCCTTTTCCGTGTCAATATGAGGTTTGTTGGTCTGTTGGACTGTGTTGTGACTTGTTTCAGTCTGCTGTATTCAGCTTTCTGCTTTCTGTTGAGTGACTGCGCAGTACATGGTGCCGTCAGGGGCTGCTACTAAATACATATGTTTGATAATACATAATATTTAGTTTTTTTTAATTTATTTTATTTATAATAATTTGTGTATTTATTTCTGTTAGTACATTTATGTGAAGTCAATATGTAATGTTAATCTATCTTGAATGATCAACCAAATAACACAAAATAAAGACTTGATTTTAAATGTGGCCCACCAAAATCAAACCCACACATACGCTACAAAATGGCTAAAATGATGATGACATCTGTTTGCACAGAAGGTCTTTTTAAATTAGAAATACTTGTATTTTGATTAAAGACATTTCATTCTCATACCAGTAATTTGTAACTTAGAAAACAACAACAACAATAAATTGCTGTCAGAATCAAACCATTGATTTGGAGAATTGTTACAGTTCGACTAAGTATAATGTTGGATAAAGAGTCTGAATTCTGTGTACTCTAGCTTGTACTTCAGAGAGCTGACTCATGTGCTCTCGTCGGATAAAGAGGCATTATTTTAATTTAACGCCTACATACATTAGCTTACAAACATGTAACAACTGTGATTACATAATACTCAATGTGCATAAGACCTAAGTTTATCTCCATTAGTCATGTTCGTATTAGTCAGAGTTTGGGACATGTGTTTGTTATTGCTGCGTTCTCCAGAGACCTTCTGAGGCTGCTTCTGTTTAATTCTGAACTGACATGAAGGTCCCTGAACACCACGTTCATGGTCTGTGTGTGGGCAGCTTAAGTCTACCAGCACTATATTTACGAGCTCAATGCCAATTATTTACTCACCCAACAGTCTTTTCATGGCTTCTCTGTGGTCTGTATTAGTCATGTTTTTGCCTCCGCACCATGTCCCCATTGCTAATTCACACACAGAGTTTGGCTCTGGTGGTCTTTGGGTTCTGTTAACGTAGTTTGAGATAATAAGCATAGCGCCCAAGTCTCCATAGCAACTCCACATGATCCAAAAGCTAACTGCTTGATCAGGAATAGATGCTGTGGGCAGCCAGACATTAAAGTTAGGCTCGGGGGTAAAGAAAAGGGAAATGTACTGTACACCCACTGGGCTGCAATGAAAAACCCAGCCTTCCCCCATATGTCCGCATCTTTGAATCCAAAAATTTTACCTGGCAACCAAGGCCTGTCGCCATGGATATATTTAGTACTGCCACCTTGAAGGATACAAACATATCATCTCAAACATTTCCACTTTTAAATGTCTAAAAATGACTACATCTGTTTATTGGGTTGTGTACTTACATTATCCAATACGTTCACACCAATTTTCAAACCCAGAGAAATCTATTATTATTAAAGGTAACAGTGTGTTACATTGGTTCGCCTGTTGCTATAACTTCCAGGGAAACATCATATGATATGTCGCAGAGAGGGGAAAGGAAGATGGCGAACGAGACAAAACATAATGTGAATAAAACTTTAATACATTACCTTGTCTGTAAACATTTCTGCCTGAGTCACTTCAGATATGAAGTGATCTTACATCATCAAATTATTTTCAGACCCGTAGCAGCATTACTTGTGAAATTGAGCCTTGGGTTTCGAATATGTCACTCAGTTCTTGGCTGATAAACAGAGATCAAACAGAACAGAACGCATGCAAATCTACCAGACCAAGAGTCTGAACTGAGGGTGGAAACAGCCAAAGGATCTACACACAGCATTAAGAGCTTTCAATTAATTTAATGAAGCCATGTGTCATTATGTGCCCGATGAGCCTCTCTGTGAAAGCTTAAATGTAGCTTCATTACATTCATTAGAAGCTATTAATAGGTTGGTGGGATCCTTTTTCTGTTTCTGCCCAAAGATAAGCATCAAACTCACTGTCTATTTAGGACTATTTGGGGCATTAAATGCCGTTTTCAGACAGACAACGGTAGACAGATGACAGGAAATGAAGTCAGTGCCTGTGTGTTTTTTTTTATTTCTCATTATTTGAATTAGGTGTAGAGAGCTGACTGAGAGCACTTAGTAAAGTGACACGGGTAAAGTTTATGCCAAATATCAAGTTCATCAGAAGGGGCTTTGTAATGAGAAATCCTCCATCTTTCTTGATTCAGATAAAGAAACTTTTTAAAAAATTTGGAGAAACCTCCTCAAGAGCAGACAGACACATGATAGGTGTTGCATGAAAAGAGAAAACAAAAGACACATACATTTAGTTTATATTTTCACATTTTGATATTTCTCCAAATCCTAAACTGCATCCCTATAGTTATAGTTTAATAAACTGTATAGTTATTAATGGCAGATAATAGCTGCAGGATTTTAGTGGAATAGAGGAACGATAGCAAGCCGCAGTCAATGATAGCTAGCAATGAGCAGCAGGTGTAGGTCACTTTGGTGATATGCTGCCTCATGTATTTTTGGAGCTACCTTGAAATCTCTTCCATATTTTACAAATGTCACCTTTTTAATGTTCAATAATTCATGTATTGCTATAAATCTTACCAATCTCTCTTCTGTTTTGCTCTCCTAGCTGATCCAAACACTTTATTTCGCTCCAACTCCCTTTCCTCCAAGGCCATGGAACAGTTCATGAAGGTCTGCTGACGTGTCTCTTTTATTTTATCAGACATTCTAAGCAATTGATTTTTTTGTCTCTGCTGTGAGTAAAAGCATGACTTGACTTACATTATCTCTAACCTTCAGTCAGTCTTTGCTATTGTCCTCTTTCCTCATCTCTATTACACATACGCTGAGTTAGCTTCATGTCTTATGCCCCCCTGCTGTATCATTCTGTGCCTTGTTTACACTTTCTATGATGCAGATTTACAGATTTAGAATGAAATCTCGTTAGCACAGATGCAAATGAAATGTCTTCAACATATGGTATTGTTTTCCTGACAGGCTGTTGGCATGCTGTATTTGCATGAGGTGCTGAAGCCCATCATCAACCGCATCTTTGATGAGAAGAAGTACATCGAGCTGGACCCATGTAAGATCGACCTGAACCGCACAAGGTAAAACACGATGCCATTATGGTAGTCTGACCTAATTACAGTCAAGATCTGCTACACAGGAGCTTGTCTTAAGCCACAAATGATGTGAGTGGATTTCTGGTTGTAGGTTTTTGTGTACCGTTCACAATCTGTGTGGTAAAATGGTCAAATAGTAAAAGCTGCCACAGGAGAAAAACGACTTCCTCAGCGATTCACCCTTGAGAGGAAGACATCAATGTGAGAAAATGAAAAAAAAAGAGACTGGAGAAAGGGGTAAGGCTGTTGCTTGGCAACTGCTATGAGCCCCCTGAGATGTCTATCTCTGACATGGAGGGAGATCATCCAGGATCTGACATGCTCTGCGTCTGCAGTACATCTGCCTGCCGTCACCTTATTTGTTGTCTCCACTCCCTGTGTAAATATGTCTCCAGACATTTCTGTCGTCAGTATCTCTTTTTTTCAGTCCAGTCGTTTAAATAGCATGCTCGCACATGTAATGACATAATCAGGAACACAGAGGTTATCAGTCATAATATAAGAGGCATTGTGCATTTAGGTAAATTTGATTAGTGGGCTTAATTGAGTGTGTTTTTTAAATGATTCTGTCAAATATATACATAGATTCTGCTCCTTTGTCTTATTTGAGAGACTATGTGCCCTCAATAGGTGCTGACACAGGCTTCTCATTTACACAAAGTATTGAAATACGATCAGAAAACGTTATCCAGAAATAAGGAAAATTGCATTTTAAGGCAAGGTGTAAATGCGTCTATCAGATCTGACCGACCACATCTGCAGCTAATTGCTTTGCATTGTTCTCACCCATAGGTGTACATGCAGTATGTACAAGAGACCAGCATCTTTACATAACATAACCCTGAGACAGATATATGTTTTTAGTTAATGTAGACTATAATAGAAGAAGGCATATAAGAGACTGCGTTTAAAAAAAAA